>NW_015148988.1:333271-359994 GCF_001465965.1 Polistes dominula | reverse complement strand
AAAAAAAAAAGAAAACAACAACAACTTACGTAAAAATCGATGAATCATTACAGCCGAATTCAATCTTCTCTAACTTACCCTTACCCTCACTCTCACCCTCACCCTCTCTTTTTCTGCCTTTCCTTTCGTTCTTTCTAATCTTCTAAATAAAAAAAAAATAAAAAAAAGTGAAATAAAGCAAAGTAACGTAAAAGTAAAGTAAAGTAAAATAAAGTAAAGTAAATCCAAGTAAAATAAAAAAAAAAAAAGGAAAAAACTGTAGACACAATTGTAGGAAGGACGATAAGATTCCGTCGATACAACGGCGTCGTACTACTGAAAGCATTAAAAAAAGAAAAAAAAATAAGGGCTGACTCATTCGGTCCTTCTCTCTCGGTCCTTCTCTCTCGGTCGCGAACCCTTTCACAACCCTTTTTCCACGCACGCTTGAAGCACTCGACTAGAAGAAGGTGGTGGTATTCCTACACGTTATAATACTATACTAATACACACAAACCTAACACCCAACGTAGTTTTCAACGTTCCCTACTATGTTCTTACGTTGGTACACGTTCGGTGTACGTTCGGTGTACGATCGTCGTAATATGCCCGGTGTCAAGCGTGAAACGTGCCCTCCTAGCAAAGTGCTTTGCGTCACCAAGGGAAAATGTCGAAGGGCCAAAGAGCATCCTCCTCCTCCTCCTCCTTCTCTTCCTCTTCCTACCTTCCTTCTTCTCCTTCTACATTCCTTCCTTTTTCCCTCTATTTCCCCCTTTTTACTTCAACATCGCCTTTTCATCCCCTTTGATAAAAATGTGTAAGAAAAGAAGTGAGATAGGACAAGTTTAAAAAAAAAAAAAAAAAAAAGAAGCAAATAAGGTACAAAATAATACTCTCCCACCTTCTTATCTTCCCTTTAACTTGTGATAAAAAAAAAACCCTAAAAAAAAATAAATAAATAAATAAAAATAGAATAGCATGCAAGAGAAAAAAAAATACAAGACATTAATAAAAAAAATATAAAATAATCTTATTTTCTTATCCCTTAAAAAATGTACAGTGGGGGAGAGTAAAATATGTACAAAAAAATTAAAATCAATAAAAATTCGATAAGAAAGGACAATAAATGAAACAAGTCTTTTCTTTTTTTTATTGATAGGAGAAAGAGAATAATTTAACAAATAAATTAAACATAGTATTGTTATTTCGATAAATACGAATAATAATTGTTATCTTTTACAGTAGTACTTTGATACTCTTTGACAAGTTCTAAAAAGATTCTTTCCTTTTAGCTAACACAGTGTTTTTCAACTTACAGGTTGACACCCGGGTAAAACCGGTTCATGTGGTTTCTACTTGTATAATAATACTAGAGAATTCTTAATCCAAGATAAATTATAGAAGGGATCATATATTGCTAGGGAATTTGCTATTCCCTTTGGGTAGTAATTAATATTATATATTCTTAACTACATCGGTTCGTGTTGCACAGTACAATTGCATTTTATATGAATACTATACCATATTATATACTTAAATGTATATTTCAAAATATATGCAAAATTTTCTATTATTGTTGTAGTAATATAAAAATGAATTATTTCTATTATAAAGAAAAAAGAAATGTAAAACGTATATACAAAAAAATAAAAACAAATTACGAATACATGTAAATAATTACGAAGATTGGGGGTTGAAAAGTTTATGATTCTCAAAAAAAAAAAAAAAACAGAAAAAACTTATTTGTTTTAAAAATAAAACTATGTTTGACCAAAGGGGAAGAAAAAATAAACCATTATTTCCATATTAAGTTTAGAACTCTTGAAAACCCATCAACCCACAACACACACGTATAGATAAGATCTTAAAATATTTTCAAACGAGGATAAAAATAAAATAAAATAAAAAAAAATAAAAAAATAGAATAAAACTACGAACACAAATATTCTTACTAGAGACACACCGTGTATACGACTTTTATCTCTTGCGTCATCCTACAATTGAGGAACGGGGATTAGATTGGCTAATCGGTCAAACGGAACACGTTGAGAAACATCCCTGTGTGGTGGTGTTAGTTGAGTTACTACGACGATGAACGAACGACCATTTGAAGTGTTCTTTTTCATTATGTGAAGTTTAGAAAACGACATTCCTAGTACGATTATCGTTATGAAGTTGGCACACACCTCTAACGAATTCAACAAGTTTCGTCGACTTCCTTTCTAACACCCCCCACCTATGTCCTCATCCCCTCCTTCGTCATTACCCCCACTTCTACATCTACTAACTTCTTCTTCTTCTTCTTCTATGTTTCTCTTTCTGTTTTGCTACTGTCCTATCTTTTTGTTGTTTTTTATCTTTCTCTAACACTCTTCTACTCTTACCGTGGTGGTAGTAGAATCAAAACCGGGTTAATGTCGATTCGAACGTTTCCAATGTCGCGGTTACGCGAAAACAGGCCTTATGTAAGAACTTCGTCGTCGTCCAACGACATTGGAAAGTAATCGAACTGGTATAAATCGAAGGAGAACGATAAAGAACCATAAAAAGCACAACACCTGATTTTTTAGAGAATTCTTTCTTCTCTACTCTTCAATTTAATAAACAACTTTCCCTTTTTTCTTTCTTCTTCTTTTTCTTATTATATAATTATTTTTGTAGGACAATAAATCTATGATTTTTGTCGAATTACTGAAAGATAAAAACACGTGGTCTTCTTGGTCAACCTGTTAAATAATTTTAATTATATATTATATTTTATTATAACATAATATAATRTAATGTAATAAATTATATTATAATATAATTATTTCGTATTAAATACACACGTTGTGTATTATAATATTTAATATTTGATTTATTACAATTTCGAATTATAATATAATAATTTCGTATTAAATACACACGTTGTGTATTATAATATTTAATATTTGATTTATTACAATTTCGAATTATAATATAATAATTTCGTATTAACTACACATTGTATATTATAATATTTAATATATATATATATATATAAAAACCTATATAAATTTAATATAATTTCTACTATTTTACAAAGGATAAAAACAAAATTCTAAATTAACTTCGAACATAAATTTAAAGATTTAATAAATAAATCAAAATAATATCATATTTTTCGATAGCCAAACACCGAAAGGTCATCGAATAGCATAAATTCTTATTTAATCCAATTTGCAATTTTATTTTTTTTCTTCTCTTTGAATTTTAATTTACAACTCCTACCAGGAATTAATAAAAATCGTAGAAAAAAAGAGTTTCAAGGGAAAGGGAAAGAATAAAAAAGTAAGAAATATATAGAAAGCACAAGACGAATATTCCACGAAAGGCCAATGTTCAAAATGAAACGAAACGAAACGAAAGGCCTGGCCCCGGTTCGGCGGACGTTCTCGTCGTCGTCATGGAGGAGAGGAGTCCGTGACAGCTTCGTGAACTGTGTTTACAAAAGAGTAAGAGAGAGATATACTATACGGAGAAACTGAAAGATAAAAAGAGAAAGAAGGCATAGTGGCGAACAAAGAAAACGTGAACGTACAAGAAGAGAACTGACTTCGAAGGAACCATGATGACGAGACGACACAACGACGACCAACGAAGAAAACATCGTTACACACATATATACATGTATGAATAACAGTATATGTATGTGTAATCTGTAGTACATCTACACGCGACATACATACCAATAACAAAAACAGAAAAATTTAGAAAGGAAAGAAAGAGAAAGAACAAAAAAATCAAATTTCTTCGATCATACTTTTAATAAGAATTTAAACGATGAAAAATCTTTTATATATGATTAAGTGTAAAAAAAAAAAAAAAACAACCATAAAATAATAAATTATTCCACTTGTCTTTTTCTTCTTCTTCTTCTTCTTCTTAATCCTTTCAATTTATTCAAGGACGAGCCTCTGCTGTTGTATTCGTGTAACGCCATTTTTACAAACTAGGACGACGATGACGACAACGAACGACGATAAAATACGCATTTTGTCAGAGATTATTTCGTCAAATAATACCCGGTGAAAGAAGGGGGGGAAAAGGGGGGGGGAGTAAAATAACTCGTATCGTATCTCTCTCCTCGTAAACGTTGTCCTTCGCGTGCTCAGTTGCAAATACGATTTAATTCTTGTAATTTATATATATTAATATTTATAAAAGAGAGAGAAAAAAAAAAAAAAAGAACTATCGAAATAGGGACAACAATAATAAGAACATTTTCAACGTTTAACTAATGCTTTCTTCATTTCTCTTTTTATCGTTTTAATTATCATCGATCAAAATCAAAACTAATTGCAAATGTGTTAAATTAATTTTCATATATGAATAAATATTATATACGCATTGTATATGCTACACCATTTGTTATCATTGTTATTTAATATTGATCGTTATTATTCATATTTAAAGAAAAAAAAAAAAGAAAAAAGAAACAAGTGATCTCATTAATTTGCAAATAATATTACACAATTAAAATTTGTAATATGTAAAATAAAATAATATATATATATATATATATGATTTGAAATTCGTTAGAGACAATTTCAATCGATCGTTCGATCAACGTAGTATATCCGGGAATAGCCGCCATGATGATGGACACTCCTGAACGTATCGTAGAGTCGTTAAACCGACGTTGTGACATGCGTCCCATAGTACACACGAGCCCCAAAGAGACGCGAAATAAATATCGATGCCTCTTTTATTTTTTCTACTTTTATTCTATAGAAGAATATCTCTCTTAAACCGTGTCGAAACGAATGAAAATGAAATGAAATGAAACGAAACGAAACGAAACGAAACGAAACGAGACGAATATTTCTTAGAAATAACACATAAGAGAATACGTGTATATACTTAAACACGAAGAGAATAAACTAAATATAAAAAACTCAGCCTCTCTATTCACGAACAAATTTATCTCAAACTTTTTAACCTAAATAAAAATAAAAAAAAAGGGGGGGGGGAGTCAACTTATTCAACGTGAAAAATTCGAACACACAGAAAAAGAAAACTTATGTATATACGTGAATATATATATATATATATTCGTGTACAATTAAGAATATATATAGTTATATAGAATCTCTCAACATTATAACTTATGAACGTGTAGTAGTAGCGAAGGTAGTAAGGAATTCCAACCATTCACACAAGTAGAAATATATGCACATATATACATTTATGCTTATAAAGTAGATTAGAGATTATATATGTAATAGTAATAGTAGTAGTAGTAGAAGAAGATTCAAACGGTCGAGGGTCGAATTTCTCGGTCGAAGAGGTAACGCTTAGTCTGAGAAGCATCGTTGAGTATAAAGAAGAAGAAGAGGACGAGGAATGAAGAGGAGGAGGAGGAGGAGGGTGGAAGRAGTAAGGAATGTCGACAGGTAGAGGAAGAAAGAATAAAACAGGAGAAAGAGAAAGAGAGAGATAGAAAGAGAATGTAAGGGTCTAGGCTCTTGGTCTTCGTCTGGATTCGAAGGGCACGAAGGAGAAAGAAGAGGGGAAGTGTGGGGGTGGGAGGGACGTGTTTGCTTGGCTTGGACATGCGCCCTCTGTATTCTCTCCACAGGTTTGAAGAGAAACACATGCGGGGTTTTAGGTTTTTCAAAGCGCGAGGGATGGCGCGCAAAAGGAATGGATTGGAAAGGAATGGAAAGAAGAAAAGAGTAGTAGTAGTAGTAGTAGTAGTAGTAGAAGTAGTAGTAGTAGTAGTAGAGTTGAGAGTCGAGTTGAGAGAAGAACGGTTCCAACCAGAAGATGAAGAAGAACAAGATGAAGAAGAGAAGAAGAAGACGAGACGACGTTTACTCGTCGTCCTCGAGGCGCTCAGATCCGCAAGGGCCCTCGAGCAACAACGTCTCGTGGCCGTGAGAAAGTGTGTGCATTTATACGTGTGCTCAATCGTTTCTCTCTTGTGTGTATGCATGTATATATATATACACATGTATATACCGCCAGAGATAGATAAATAGATAGATAGACAGAGATAATGATAGAGATAGATAGATAGATAGATATATACAGGTATATTCTAGAATAGAGAGTATACTGACCGTGACAACGGTAGGACGAAGATCACTGGCGAAGTACGTCGTTTTGAATCCACCGGCAAGCAGTTTCTAAAGAAGTTGGTATTTGTTGGTTGCGTTGTGTGTCGGTGATAACAACAACAACAACGACAGACGTCTCTTCTTCTTAATGTTTATTATTTCTTTCACTTTTTCTTCCTTATTCCTTTTTATAGAATTTTCTTCTTAGAAACTTCTTCTTTTTTCCACAGAGCACACAAAAATCGTACGATGAAAAGATATGCAGCTGGCACAGGATTTTTAGTGAGACTGATTATGATGATCGAGAAATAATGATAATAGATAAGAATTATAAAGGCACTCGCATTATTTTTTTTATTCTTCAAGAAAGACTGAGATGAACATTAAAAAAAAAAAAAAAAGGGAAATTATTAGAGAATTATCGAGAAGGAAAAAAAGATATGTATATAATTAATTTTGTTTTTCTTTCACTGCAGATATGACGACGCGTGTGTGTATATTATAATAATAGGAGGATTTACACGGTATTATTTGTTACGATACAATTTAAACACGCGAGAGACGCGAAAGTGCATATACACACAACAATTTCAATCGATTCCGTGAACAAACAACGTCAGAGACTGTATTTCCTCGATGACGCTCCTGCTGTCTGGTGTTTGATATTCCGTCAGTAAATGTATAGTAAGTAATAGTATTATACTATAGTATTATTAGTAGCGGTCCTCGTCGTCAATTGGTGGTGCGTCTCGCTTGTTTCACGAAAGAAAATAAAAGATAAAAATAAAAAAGACAGACGGGGAGATAAAAGAAAGCGGGTAATACGAGAATGACGAATAACCAATTTGGAGGTTAGGAACACGCTGCTGGTTTTTCGTTATTGACGACGACGACGGCGACGACGACRTAAACGATAAATACAACCGTCGGGCTTTTGATGATTACGTTAATGACAATAGCGATAATAGCGACGATTGCAAAAAAAAAAAACCAACGGATCTATCGTCAAAAATTATAGATAAATAGACGAAAAGACAAACAGACAGATAGATAGATAGATAGACAGAAAGAAAGAAAAGATAGCGAAACGCGACGACGAGGTGCTTTCCTTTTCTCTTTCTGTCCTCGTTGCCGATCCCACACGGAGGTGGTGGTGGTGGTGGTGGTGGTGACGGCAACGGCGGCGACGTTCGAAGCTCCTTCGTGACTTCGCGCGCGCACGAGACGAGCAGGAGCGTGACGATGAAGGTTAGGTGGGGAAGTGGAGGAGGAGGAGGTTGTGAACAGGCAACGGAAGAATATCAGCACCAGTAGAGCGTAGGAGTTGGTAGGCAAGCAGTCAGATAGGAAGGCTCTAACTACGAAAGGTGGGCAAACGGGTGAAGGGAAGGAAAGGGGTGGGTAGGAAGGTACGCGATCGCGAACATCACTGCGTGTGAAAAGACGCGGGAGAATAGAGAAGTTACGGAATAGGTTAGAATGAAAAATGATCAGAGAGAAAGAAAAAGAAAGAAACAGAGAAATTAATTAAAACGAGAGAAAAACAAAAAGAAAAAACTCACGATGAACAAATTTGCGGAACACCACTAGGCAGCACAAAAGATTTTTCACCACTTTGTGAATATTTATCTTTTTTTTTTACGCTTTAGACGCGCGTTTTTTCTCTAATACGGACAACACAGGATATACACGGGCTTTCAAACTCGTCGTGTTTCTCTCGTGTCTCGAGGTAGTAACGTTTTCAAGCGACGTTGAAACTTCGAAGAGCACACGAGTAGCGCGCAGCACGCCAGGAGAATCTGAGAGAGAAAGAACAAGCGAGTGAGAAGGATGGAGAGGGGGACGCTGTGGAATAAGAAGGGGAGGCAGCGTGCTCGCTCGCGCTCGGTAATATTCGGTTATACTCGGCTAGCGTTACTCGATTGGGAGGGGGTACCGGCGGCGTGGAAACATCGTGACGGCTCCGTTGCCGGTCTGTTCAGTAGTGGGGGAACCGAAGAGGGGAGCAGCCGGCAACAGCCGACTCGCTCCGCTCTTCTTCGTTCTTTCTTTCTTTCTTTCTTCCCTTCTTTCTTTCTTTCTTTCTTCCCTTCTTCCCTTCTTTCTTTCTTTCTTTCTTTCTTTCTTTCTCTTTCTTTTTTCCTCCCTCTTGCTACACCGTTCTTCCTTTTCACGACCAATGCCTCCTTGCACGTTTATACGAATACATATTATACATATATAATATGTGTATATATGTGTGACGGCATATGTGTCGTCGTTCTACTAGTAAACCGTATCGGCACACGGCGCGCAAACGTACGATTCAACTTCGTATATATATGCGGCTGCGTGTTGTGTACAGGGTGATACTCAAGAAGGAATAGAAGATAAAACGTAGGTTATATAGAGGAAATAGCTTTGCTTGTGAAAGAATAGATGAAGGAGACGTGCCTGCGAAATCAATTACCGCACGCTTTTTTTTTCTTTTTTTCTTTTCTCTTAACGATACGGGTCTCTTATTTCGAAGCGTGCGTTATATCGACGCCATCTTGCTTCGCTACGTTAATTATGCAGTATCTAGCGGACGTTGCACGTACAAACCAACCTATACATACACACATATACGAAAGAGCTCGTCACCGCGTATCATCGTGATTGTATATATATATGTATATACAATCACAGATTTTTACTTCTCCTCTCTCTCTCATTTTTTTCTCTTCTAACATTTATATATATATATATTGTAAAATATTTCTTGGCACGTACTTGGAATTGCAAATAAATCAGAAATCATAAAAATTGCAGATATACACCGACGGTGGTCCCGCATTTTCCACAGCCGAAATAGATATTACGAGCAACGCGGAAGAAGAAGAAGAAGAAGAAATTGCAATAGTAATAGTGTAGTAGTAAAAATATAAACTTCTTCAGTCCAACGACAAGAATGTAAATTTTTCACCTTTACCGTTGATATATCGTTTGCATCATTCCCTCGCGTTTCTTCTTCAAGAAGATTCCCGAATTCTTTTAACAACAATACGTTACTGACCCCTGTTTTTCTTTTTTTTTTTTTTTTATTATTATATTACTATTATAAATTTGTTTGCATTCTTATATTCAGATGTTCATTTCGACTTTTTAATTCGTTACGGTATTTTCTTCCTGTCTCGTGGCTTGTAAATGCTGCAATGCAATGTTACTTATGTAATAAAAAAGTATTACTTATATTTACATATAAGTATTTTCGATGTACATAGTTTATATATATGCATGTATAAATATACATAATTACGTATACATGGAACAACTTGAAAAGAGAAACATTAGTTTTGTATATAATTTACTTTGGCAGATACATACACCACACTACAAGTTACTTTATAAACAAAAAAAAATATTAATATGAAAACAAAATAGAGAAACAGAGAAAAGACTGATGCAGAAATAAAAAAGAAAAGAAAAGAATGCACATATCCTATTTTAAATAAAGTTTTACGAAGAATAAAGAATGACGTTGTAGATATTACAATTCGAAATGCTAAAATAATACATATGTACATATTTACATTACTTATTATTTCCCGAAAGATAAGATTCATTTTGATGATCTTTCACTGAAAATGATAATAATGTTTAATAAAATGTTGTACATATATTTATTAAATAGATATTTGTTCGAAAATAAATAAAAAAAAATATATATTTAATTTATTATTCAAAAAAACAAAAATGGACAAGACCGGTAAATTAGCAATCATAATATTGATAAAAAAAAAAAAAGTAAAAATCGTTGTAAATCATTTAGGGAAGGTTTAATACAAAATATAAATAAAAGTTAATTTCACATTTGTATTAAAATACGAAGAAATATTTTTTCGATCTCGTACTAATATATTATTCAATTTTTATTCATTCATAATATCACTCATCACATATCTGTATCTGTATTTGAGTAAATCGTTCGTTATATTATTAATTAACTAATCGTCGTTCTCTCTGTCAGTTATAATAAATTTCTATTCATGTATGTATATAAATTATAATCATGACTGCAAGAGAATTTTCATTAAAACTTGCTTTCGAAGTTCTAGTCTCGTTACTGTTTTATTACATACTATTCATATTACATATAAATATTCTCTATATAAATATATATACATATCTACATATCAAACAACGAGAGTTGGTCGTGTCGTCATCATTATTAATACTCGTTTGTTTATTCATTCCTATCTAACTGAAAATGAAATAAAATAAAACCAAAAAAAAAAAAACACGAAACAAATAAAAACAAAGTAGGATGTAACGATTATCGATTGGTTTATGTTTATTTTATAAAAAAAACCAAAGAAAATAATAAAACATACAAAGAAATGAATTATGAATCATTTAATATACATATATATAAATATTACAAATCAGTAAAGAGTCTCGAACAATAATAATAATAATAATCTCAGTACAAAAAACTATGTAATATACGAATGACTGTATAAACGGCAGCCATATTGTTATTTTGGTCTCTCGATAAAGAATACAAAAAATACGTAAGAGTAAAAATATTCGATAGATGAAATTCATGGAAAAGAGAAAGAGAAATAGAAATGAGGGACACCCGGTATAAGGACGCGTACACGGTCGCATGGTCGAAAAGAATACGGTTGGAAAGAGGAGGAGGAATATATATATAAAAAAAAAAGAGGGAAAGAAAGAGAAAGGGAGAGAGAGAGAGAGAGAGAGAGAAAGAGAGAGAGAAAGAGAGAAACGAAAAGATGTGTGAGAAAGATGGAAAAAGAAAGAAACAAAGAAAAAGAGAAAGAGAGAGAGAGAGAAAGAAAGTACTCAGCGAAACAGCGATGCTACCAGCCCACCGTGGCATCAGCGTGTTTGTCATGGGTAGGGGGAAAGGAATGATGGGCAAGAGGGTTAAGGGGATTGGAAACGACGAACGAATGAACGAACGAAGGAGGAACGAGAAGACCTTGCACGGTTCTTTCTTTTTCTTTTTTCCTCTTCGTCTTCCTTCTCTCACTCACTCACTCTCTCTCGCTCTCTTTCCTTCTACTGTGTTCTTTCTTTTTCGCTGGAAGTCTCGCACGTAGAAAACGATGCTTTGTATGTTGGGTAGGCAGTTTAATGGGAGAGGTAATATGGGGGTTTCTAAAGAAGGAAAAGAGAGAAGGTAGGCGTCACACACTTGTGAATTCTTTTACAATTTCATGCGGCACCAAACTTTTTCGTACGCTTGAATTTTCATATTTCCCGCGCTTTTTATTTCCTTTTTAATGTCTACATATCGACGGAGTAAAAAAAAAATAAAAAAAATGATGAAAGAGATAAAACATTGTATTTTTGTTATTTTATTATTGGTCGATGAAATATACGTGTGAAAATAGAAAAAAGAGAACGGACGTAGGGATTTGTAGTAGAAGAGAAGAAAAATAGAATGAGGTCGACGCATTTCGCGATTCGTGAGCCCTGCGGCTCGAACGCAAGAGCACCAGCACCAGTACCAACACCAGAACCAGCAGTAGTAGCAGCAGGATCGTATATGCTTCTTGCATTTGTGATGTCCCAACGGAATACGAGTACCGCCGTGCCTTCGAGGAGCAACGCCGTTCATGGAAATACAGAAGAAGAGGAAGGGAGAAAGAGAGAGAGAAAGAGAGAGAGAAAGAGAGAATGAGAGGGGTCTCAAGGCTGCGCTTGAAAAATGTACAGAGGGGAAGGGATCAACCTCTTCCCTCATGGGACAAGATCTGATCGTTACTTTACCCTACCAACAAACTCACTCTCTTTTTCTTTCATTTTCCTTTTTTCTCTCTCTCTCTCTCTCTCCCTTTTTCTATCTCTCTTTTCCTTCGGTCAGAAAAGAATTTAACAATCTGCTTGTTATTTTTGACCTAATTTGATGGATCTCCATCGAAGCTTAAAAGAAAATTGTGCCGAAACAATGTTGGAAAATCGAAAAAAGAAAAGAACGATGGAAAAATATTAATATAGTAATAAAGAAAGAAAAAGAGATTGGGAATTTTCAATATGGCGTCGTCGAAAACGAAACACACAAGAGAATGAAGAAACAGAAAGAATGGGAATTTTCAATATGGCGTCGAATAAGGAAATACGCTTGAAACTAAATAAAAATGAAAGGTTTTATATACATATGGTGTCTATAGAAAATGGAGCTATGTAAAAGAAAGTACGTAAAGTACGTAAATGTATATTTATATATTTATATATAGTGTAGTATATATATATATATATATAAATAGAGATTTATATATGTATAGTTTAGTGTGGATGTATGTAATATGTAAAAAAAACGGTTGAGAAAAGGTAATACCTTATCGTGCGAGATTTTCTCACTTTCCGCAAGGTTTCTAGCGCATTTCAAGAAAGATACATAGCACGACAGCCATATCTCAAGCACGCTGAGAACGCTAAACGGGCGCTTTCAACGTGCGAATTAAGATTAATCGCGCAAAAGAAGCCCACACACATACTTATATATGTAATATATATATATATGCAACATAAACCCTTTGCCCACGCACACAAGCAGACTTTTGAACGAAGAAAATCTGTCTTCCGGACGAGAATGTAAAGTCATGGAAAGAAGACTTATAGTTCGGCCAGAAACTTGACTACTACCAGCTGGGGTCCTTTTCTCATTGGCCGATTCTTCCTTTTTTTTTTTTTTTTATTATTATTATTATTCTTTTCTTTATTTCCGAGCTTTTTTTATACGAAATTCCTTTTTCCCTTCCCATAAGATTAGTCAAGAAATTCTTCGAGTTAAAACGTTTCCTACCACCATAACCACATTTTTAGGATTTTTTTCTTTTGAATGGTTTCTTTTCCCTTTTCTTTTCCTTTCTTTTTTTTTCTTTTCTTATGGCGTTTTAAATCGCATGAAGAAAATTCGGTATGAGAGAAGAGAGATGGAGATGGAAGGAATTGAAAGGAAAGAAGAAAAAAAGAAAGAAATGAATGTGCTCGGAAAGTAAAAAAAACGAAACATCTTTTTAAGCGATTGCTCGCGTCGTCACTAGATGTCGTCCTGAGTATCGGCCAACTGCGATACGAGAATAATAACGTGGCGTCTCATAGCGACAGATTTCTATAAGTAGAAAAAAAGATTCTAAATTACTAAATATGTATATCTGTATTCTTCTTTTTTTTTTCTTTTTTATTGTAGAATAAATCAAATGCTATTTTTTAATTCCAAATTTGTAATTTAAAACGGTTACTTTAATTTAATTAGTTTTTATTTTATTTCGAAATTCCAAGATATCGATGTTCCAAAATTAGCGCAATGAAAATAGTAGCCTTTATGTAAAAAAAAAAAAAAACAGAAAAATAACAATAAGTATAATAAAAGTAAATGTAAAAAGAGGGGGGGGGTGGGAAAAAAGTAAAGATTAATTGACAAATCTTTTCGATAATTTTTGGTGAAGCTTCCATTTAAAATTATTCTTTGTATTTGTACATCTTGTCGTCCCGATCAGATCTCAAAACTTGCACAACGTTCTGGCAATCTTATTAAAAATAACGAAAGCTGCTAGTGGAAGTAAACGGAAATACGAAAGAGACGAGAGATAGAGAAAGAGAAAGAGAGGAAGAAATGGGAACGGGGGAAAGTGGGAAGCCAGAGAGTGAAGTTTTCGAATGAAATTTGCAAGAGAAACAACGTTACGGTCGCGGAGAAGCGTAGAAATCAACAATTGTTGAAGCACCTCTAAAAATATTATATTCTCTTCTCTTTTTCTCTCTTTTACTCGTTCCTTCGATATCGTTTCATTCCTTTTTCGACGAAAAACTTGACATCTCCGACTATGACGAAGACGATGAAGAAAATTCCGGAACAACGAGAAAATGTCTTCTTCCGACCTTTGGCCTTTTCAAAATATTCCACCTTGCTACGCGCGGAAATATATGTTCCTCTATCATGGTGAGGAAAAATGACATTGACAGCTTTCAAGAAATACCCCCATGTCTTTATATGTTTTTCGAATGAATTAAAAAAAAAAAAAAAAGAAAGAAACGTAAAATGTAATAATAATAATAAATAGAGTTCTCAGAACAGTTTGAAATGTAAAACAAAAAATAGTAAATTATTGAGTACATTTGGGAATTAATTATATCCATGAAAAATTTCCGTAGGTGCCATCACCAGGTATCGATAGAATCCTCAAACCTTTCTGCATCTGCAGAGAATAATTAAAATGCCGTCTGTGGTCTACAGTAGGCTCTGAAGGATATTTTTTGATGCAACCTATAATCGACAGTAAACTGTGGGGGATGCAAAATAAAATCCACCTACTATTTTAAACAGTGTGTATATAATTAAAATAATGCTGCTTGATGATACCAAATATGTAATGGAACGAGTAGAACATCCCATTTTTTTGGTTTCATAGTTTCATCCGTTTTCAAATCACACCAATTTTAAAGAAGTTTTCACTTGAAAAAGTATTCGCCAGAAATTTGCCTACGATCGTATAAACGAATATCCAAGTATATCTAATGTAAGATCGAAGGATAGAAAATTCTTCGAGTTTTTGTACAAAGGTATAAAAGGAATCCTTGATAAGATCGTAACGGTTGGATAAACAGTTACATAGTTTTTCTTTTCTGATCTGATGAACGTCGATTCGTGCGGGATAGTAGAATACAGTTGAAAAAGAAGAAAATAAGAGAAAAAAAGAAAGAAAGAAAAAGAAAGTAGAAAAGTAAACAGGGACAGGGAGGGAGGGAGGGAGGGAGGGAAAGGGAAAAAGACAAGATCGAAAGAATGTGTAGAAAGTAAAGAGAACATTCTGATAGTATCCGTCAATATCCTTGTTGAACAATGTCGGTTCATCTAAGATTTGACAAGATTACAAAGCCAAGGAAGATATAGAGAAAGGGGGAGGGTTAACAGGGGGTTAGCAGGGGGTTAGGAGGGAAGAAGGATTCCTTGGATGTTCGAATTGTCCTGAAATGGAAAGCGCCAGAGCCTTCGCAGCTTGACGTCTACTGTCAGGAGTTTGACAACGAGATAAGAAAGCTGAGCCTTGTGGGGTTGCTGTTACTCTGCTGCTAAACTACAACGATATTCCCTGGAGATAACGTTAGCCAAGGGTTGCGCGGACGTTTTCATTGGGAGATATCGTACTGGTGTGAATGTAAATTCGCCATGGCTAAAATCTTTCGAAAAAAGAAAAGAAAAGAAAAGAAATTCAACCAATACGATATATATATATATATATATATATATATATATATATATATATGTATATGTATTATATGTTACAGTAAATCCTTACGAAACTTTTATTATCTTTGCGAGATAAAAGATACAAGAGTTATATATTTTTTTCTTTTCAACGAATTATTTGGGATTTTTTTAGGATAGTTATGTTGAATAAGATTTATAACAAAAATAAGTCTGCAACAATTTTAACAAAGATCAGTTCAATTTTTTTTCTTTCTCAACGTTACAACGCAATACAGTAAAACAACAATGTTGCTCTGTGATTGGTGGGGTTGAAATTGCACCGAAGTGAGACGCATTTAATTTGATGGTAGTCGTCGTCCTTCTCCTCGTCGTCTGGGGGTTGTTGTTGTTGTTGTTGTAGTAAGGGGTGAAAATGAGGGGGAGAATAGGATTGTCGTTTGGTGCTTTCGTTTGCACCATGTTCATTCGTTCATTCGTATGTGCGTACGTTGGTACGTTCGTTTATTCCTTCAAACCTTCGTTCAAACCTTCGTAACCCCTTCTCCCACCCTTAAGGCCCGCCCACCCTTCCCACTACTTACCTATGTAATTAATTAACACCGTCGAGTTAATAATAGTAATGCAACCGCACCTACCGCACCACGGCACGCACGTTAATTCAAAACCCCCGTTCTTGTTCTTCACTATGGGGGGTGGAGAGGGTTAGTAGTAGAAAATCCAACCCGCGGGAAAGGGGTTAAAGGGAAAGGAGAGAAAGAGATGTGTATAGAAGCGGGGGTGGTTGGTTGGTTGCTTGGTTGGTTGGTTGGGAAGGACAAAAAGGGAAGTTTAGATTGAGGGTGGGGGGATGAAATTGCGTCTACTTTTTTTTTTCTTTTTTCCAAGAGGGAAAAAGAATAAGAGAAAGAGAGAAGGAAAGCAACTATATCTCTCTGTTTTACTCGCGTTAACGATTCGCGTTCTTTTTTTTTTTTTGTTGGTTCTTTTTCTAATTTTTTTTTTTCATCACTCGAAAAAAAGCTCCTGGCCACGCTCACGCGCTGTATAAAATACTTGAAGAAAAATTCGTGGGACTTTGATGATACTCAAAAAAAAAAAAAAAAAATAAAACCAACGAGTTGTGTTGCATTAAACGTGACTCTGCTGAATTTTTAGTTTTTCTTTTTTGTTATTTTTTTTTTTACCAAGCAAGATGAATATAAGATAGAAAGGGATGAAGGAATGATTTTGGTTACGTTATGTTATATATTGTTATGTATTGATATTATATTTGTTTGTTGAAAAGTAAAATAATTAGTTTTAAAATATAATCAAAAAAATTTAGAAAAATATAACACAAATATATATGAAAAAAAATATAAATAATAATATATAAAAATTAAATATGATAAATATAATTTACTATAATAATAATACATTATAACAAATTATATAAATAATAATAGTAAATTAGTTATTGTAAACTAATAAATTATATAAATATTATATAACTAATAATATATATGAATTATATATATATATATATATATATATAATATAATTTACTAATAATAAATTAGTATGCAATGGAAACCTAACTAAAAATTTATCGAAAATGTTTGTTAGTTATAATTCTTATTATTCTATTATATCAAGTTTACTTGAAATATACAAGGAACAACGTTGGTTGTATTTGTATTCACGTTTAGTTTCGAACAGAAGTATAATACATAGTACGCGATAACCAATGAATAGCTTCGTTTATCGAATTTCATACTATTCATGACACTCTTGTCGCATTATTTCCCCTTACCAGTTTCCTAACACTTCTCTCTACCTTCTCTTTCCTATTCTTCATCCTCCTCCTCCTACTCCTCCTTCTTCCATCACCACCACCTACATCCGACTACCCTCGTTCACTGTACTTGTTCACAATCGGTTCATGCTAGTCAAACGTTTGTTAGAGTTACGATCTCTCATTGCGTAATCTCGATTTCAACCATCTGTTCTCGCGCGTTATTAAGTTCCACAACAGGTGCGTTCGTGAAACTTTATGTGAATCGCATACACATGATTGGTCGTAACAATACCAAACTTACCCCTAGATCCGAGATTTTTTTTTTTTTTTAATTAAAGATTTTACTGTTTTTTTTTTATTTTTTTTTTATTATCATTAATTTTAATTTTAATTTTATCCTTTAATTTATTTTAATACTATTTTGGAATTGAAATTATTGGTAATATAATTTGTGTTAATATTTTTTTTTATTCAGGTGTATTCGTTTGTAATTTAATTTTTTTTTCCTTTTTTTTTTTTAACATATTTATTAATAATATAGAATAATATTTTAATATACAATATTATATTATTATTATTATTATTATTATTATTATTATTATTATTATTATTGTTATTAGTTGGCGTTAGAAACTCGAAAGTTAAGAGTCGTTAGTGGATAGATAAATTTATTTATATATTTATAATTTGTTAACTCAGTTAATTATAAATTTTAAACTCTCCTACTATATATATGGTTATTTCTAAATTTAATAAATTAAATTTGTTATATGATAAATCTATTATCACATATTTTATTGGATCTTTCGAAATTACTCTGATCAAATAAAAATCTTCATTGCAAATCATACACATAAATTTTCTTAATAAACATTAATTCAAAATAATCAAAGATCAAATATGCATAAACTCAATCCTTAATAGAAATAATTCCATAATATAAAACAATACAAAAATAAAACCATAAACGTTAGAGAATAGTTTTCGTAGAAAATCGAAGAAATGCGTGGCAGTTTTCGGTAATTTTCATGGAAACATTTCTCTCACTAACCTAAGATGATATTTACGATAGTCACGTAAATATACATATATATATATATATANAACAAAAAAAAAAAAAAAAAATAAAACCAACGAGTTGTGTTGCATTAAACGTGACTCTGCTGAATTTTTAGTTTTTCTTTTTTGTTATTTTTTTTTTTACCAAGCAAGATGAATATAAGATAGAAAGGGATGAAGGAATGATTTTGGTTACGTTATGTTATATATTGTTATGTATTGATATTATATTTGTTTGTTGAAAAGTAAAATAATTAGTTTTAAAATATAATCAAAAAAATTTAGAAAAATATAACACAAATATATATGAAAAAAAATATAAATAATAATATATAAAAATTAAATATGATAAATATAATTTACTATAATAATAATACATTATAACAAATTATATAAATAATAATAGTAAATTAGTTATTGTAAACTAATAAATTATATAAATATTATATAACTAATAATATATATGAATTATATATATATATATATATATATATAATATAATTTACTAATAATAAATTAGTATGCAATGGAAACCTAACTAAAAATTTATCGAAAATGTTTGTTAGTTATAATTCTTATTATTCTATTATATCAAGTTTACTTGAAATATACAAGGAACAACGTTGGTTGTATTTGTATTCACGTTTAGTTTCGAACAGAAGTATAATACATAGTACGCGATAACCAATGAATAGCTTCGTTTATCGAATTTCATACTATTCATGACACTCTTGTCGCATTATTTCCCCTTACCAGTTTCCTAACACTTCTCTCTACCTTCTCTTTCCTATTCTTCATCCTCCTCCTCCTACTCCTCCTTCTTCCATCACCACCACCTACATCCGACTACCCTCGTTCACTGTACTTGTTCACAATCGGTTCATGCTAGTCAAACGTTTGTTAGAGTTACGATCTCTCATTGCGTAATCTCGATTTCAACCATCTGTTCTCGCGCGTTATTAAGTTCCACAACAGGTGCGTTCGTGAAACTTTATGTGAATCGCATACACATGATTGGTCGTAACAATACCAAACTTACCCCTAGATCCGAGATTTTTTTTTTTTTTTTTAATTAAAGATTTTACTGTTTTTTTTTTATTTTTTTTTTATTATCATTAATTTTAATTTTAATTTTATCCTTTAATTTATTTTAATACTATTTTGGAATTGAAATTATTGGTAATATAATTTGTGTTAATATTTTTTTTTATTCAGGTGTATTCGTTTGTAATTTAATTTTTTTTTCCTTTTTTTTTTTTAACATATTTATTAATAATATAGAATAATATTTTAATATACAATATTATATTATTATTATTATTATTATTATTATTATTATTATTATTATTATTGTTATTAGTTGGCGTTAGAAACTCGAAAGTTAAGAGTCGTTAGTGGATAGATAAATTTATTTATATATTTATAATTTGTTAACTCAGTTAATTATAAATTTTAAACTCTCCTACTATATATATGGTTATTTCTAAATTTAATAAATTAAATTTGTTATATGATAAATCTATTATCACATATTTTATTGGATCTTTCGAAATTACTCTGATCAAATAAAAATCTTCATTGCAAATCATACACATAAATTTTCTTAATAAACATTAATTCAAAATAATCAAAGATCAAATATGCATAAACTCAATCCTTAATAGAAATAATTCCATAATATAAAACAATACAAAAATAAAACCATAAACGTTAGAGAATAGTTTTCGTAGAAAATCGAAGAAATGCGTGGCAGTTTTCGGTAATTTTCATGGAAACATTTCTCTCACTAACCTAAGATGATATTTACGATAGTCACGTAAATATACATATATATATATATATATATATATATATATATATATATACGTAAAACTCTTAACTTGGAAATTTCGTTTATAACGTCAGAAATAACGGCCAAGGAGAACAGTTAGGGTACTTCTAGTGAACGATGTATTTTAATGTTCGGTTAGACGTTTATGATCCTTACCAACGTCCTATCAAAAGACATACTCGACGTTCCTCTTATTCTCATTCTTTATTAACCTCGCCAACTCAACCCCTTTAACCCCTTTTCCTCCTCCTCCTCCTCCTCCTCCTCCTTCTCCCCCTTTCCTCCCCTTTCATTCTTCTATCATTGTCATGCATTACTCTGTCATGATAGAAACTAAACCTATTGTCAGAGATTTACTTATAGCTCGGTTTGTTTATTTTTAAAAACCTATTTGCATCGTTAACTAGAATGACCAATTTAGTTTCATACACATGTGTCTATTTGTAAATTCTGAACTATTTATATAACGTGTTTAAGTGAAATAAAGTAAAAGTAGGTATAAGGTATGTAACTTTTGCAAATGTGGTGAATTTTTTATGAAGTATTATATCATCTGTTTTATTTTTATTCATAGAAACATTTGATTTATGTTCTTTATTTTTATTTATTGTGCAGATGAATATGTTACGTAATTGATTAGAAAAGATTAGAACATTTTATAGTAGACTTAATTGAAATTCCATGAACTCCATCAGTTCTTATAACGTGTTATACTGAAACCGATAAAAATAAAATTGTTTTATGAAACTGTTTTTGTTCATATAATAACATTGCTCATTCCACTTTTACAATTTGTTATACGATATAATAAAGTTTGTGTGTGTATGTGAGAATTCCTAGTATTTAAAAATTGCATTTGCTTTAATTAAGCACTCCTACGTTGATCGTTTTCATCGTTAACGATTTTGTTCTTTCTCGTAATTGTATCTTTTTTTGAACATTATGTTATCAAGAACATAGTCTTACAGAAAAAATTTGACATTTATATCTAATACGTGTAATTTCTTACGAAATATAATTGTGTGNACGAAATATAATTGTGTGTATGTTCACACAACCCCATATGTATCCGATATATATATATATATATATATATATATATATATATATATAATAATTATATATAAGTGTACAAAATGTAAAAAAAAAAAAATTGTAAAATGTAATTATATTTGAAGAAACAGTCAAAATAACGTAAAGCAGATTAACAGTGTGTGAGTGTGTATGTGTGTTCACGCAACCCCATAGAGGACATACACGTGAGAGAATCACCTAAACACACTGGCAACAAGGAACCCGCATATCTAATCGTGCGTATCACGGGATACAAGCAATTCCCATCAACCAATATTGTCGTGTGGGTAATGAACGGGCATGCGTTGAATAAACATGCGGCCAAAGGGTATAACGCAGATGCGCATGCGCAAAATAGAAAGAGAAAGAGATCAAGTATGAACGAGGGATGGAAGGAAGAAAAAAAAAAAGGAGGATGAGGGTGGTAGAGTGTGTGATAGGAATGAGAAGGAAGGGGATGGAACTTGGTGGGTATTGGGGAGGGAAGGGGTGAGGGAAAAATGCTGCCACCAGGAATAGAATCTCGATATGTTTTCCGATCGTCGTCGTCCATGGGGTTTTTCTCGTGGGACCATTTTTGCACGTCTATTTTCATAAAAGGTTCCACGAGTACACTGTGTGCTACCTTTTTTTTCAATGAAATATTTGTTTTATTGTTATTATTACCTTTTTTTTTTTGTAATAATATATTTTTAAATATATTCTAACTTATTATCACACATGTTTTATATTATATTTTATTTTTATTATATTATATTATAATTATATATAAATATATTATATTTTATATTTTCTAATTATAAATATTTAAAATTATATATATATATTTTTATATTATATATTAATTATATTTATTATATTAAATCTATATTTTATTATATATATATTTTAATATAATTTATATATATTTATATTATATTATATATATTTGTAATATATATTTAATAATATAATATAATTAAAAAGTAATAATAAATAATTATTGTAAAATAATTAATTATTATATAATTATTTCATTGGTTATGTTTTAGCATTGAAATATAGTTTTGATAAAATTATTGTAGATATATATATTTTTTTTTACGTATACGTGTATTATAATTAAATACTAATGCGATAGAATGATTTTCTATATTTTCTGTTATATATATTTAAATTTATTCATTGGTAGTTATACAGGATTTACGTAGGATTTACGTAGGGTGATCACGTAATAGTGACATCATTAATTTTTAAATATCCTAATTTATGTTAATTTAAAATTTTATAGTTAGGGTCTAATGATGGTGTAAAAGTAAATTTATAGGGTTTTTGAAACGAGCCTAATTTAATCAGGGATTATGTTAGAGTCTCTAATGATGGTATAACAGTGATCTTATTGATTTTTAAATTAGCTTTATTTATACTAGGATTATTTAAGTTAGACTGATGGTGTAATAATGATTTTGCTTATCGTTAAACGAACCTAATTTAGTTTAAGTATTATGCATACAGCCATGTAATGGAGTAATAGTGATTTTATCTACTTTAATATCAATTTATAATATATATCGCGTTTGCATATGTGTACGTGTGATCGATCTCGAAATACTTGTATATGTATTTTTATTCGTACCATATTTTCTTTTTTTTTGTTTTTTTTTTGTTTTTTTTTTTCTATAAATAATTTTGATCGATATCCATCAAGCAAATGAACAAACAAATTCGTATTTTCAAGTTTTTTATATGAAACGCAGCAAAAACCAATGTTTCTCTCTCTCTCTCTCTCTCTTTCTCTCTCGTTGCTTTCATTTACACCAATTTGTTTTTCTTTTTTTATTTGTTTTATATTTTTTTTTTTTTTTTTTTTTCTTTTCTCGTAGCTAGAAAAATGGTTCAAATTTTATTGATTTGTTTAAAATATTTCTACGCGTTACGTGTAAAACATATTACACAAAAGATATTNATTTTTTTTTTTTTTTTTTTTTATTCGTGATATATACCATTTTTTTTTTCGTTCTCTTTTCTCGTAGCTAGAAAAATGGTTCAAATTTTATTGATTTGTTTAAAATATTTCTACGCGTTACGTGTAAAACATATTACACAAAAGATATTTAACAAACAAACAAACAAACAAACAAAACAGAAAAAAAAACAAAAATAAAAAAGAAATGGAAGAAAGAGAAACTCAGGCTGGTCAAACAAAATACAAAAAAAAAAAATTGCTGATGTTTACGAATATGAGATGCAATATTAGTGCGTACGGTTGAAAGTTGGTTGAAGAGTATTCAATCAGAAAATTTGGATACTAAAAATGCACTCCTCTCTCTCTCTCTCTCTTTGGTCAACCAATCACCGAAATAGTCTATTGAAATCATTGAAAAAAAAAAAAAAAATAAGAACAATTTAACACTTTCAACTAGCAATAAATAACAACAATATAATATGATAATATTAGTAATAAATAACAAAAATATAATCATCAACATTAACAATTTGTTAGATTTTATTTTACATCGTGTTATGTAACAATGTGCAACAAATAGAAATAAAATAATTTAGGATTGATTATTAATCATGTGTTTTGCAATGAGTGAAAAGGACAGGTGAGATTAGACGTGTGTGTTCTGTGTAAGTTTGCCAATGGGCATTGAACAAATGAAGTTTCAACAAATGATCCAACTGTTGAACAAATAAGTCATCCTTGTATCTAACAAATCAATCATTTTTCAATCTATTTTAATATCCTTCATAGCACTTATACTATTTTTATAATCATTGAATCAACCATGAAATACGTTTCATATATATGTATATTATATACAAATGTATATATGTATATAGTCACCACCATATGTAACCTAAATCGAAACAATTACCAATCTAAAGATCATAGATATATCTTGTCATCTGTTTTGATTTAATTATTTATTGTTATAACGTTCTTAACAATCAATTATTAACGTATGTATTACATACGATTTAAATCGATAATATTACCAATTTAATGGTTATCGATATTTCATCTTAAATGATATCAATTATTTATTATTCAAGCTTTGTGTATTTTATATTGATATTATATAATTTACATTATATATTTGTATAAATATAATATCTATATTATTACTATTATTTTTTATTATATTATAATAGAAATATATTATAATTTACATTATTATATTTATATTATTATATTTTTATAATATAAATATAATATAAATAATATAATATAAATAAAAATAAATAAAATAAATTATATTATAACTTAAATATATTATAATTTACATTATTATATTTATACTATTATATTATTATAATATGAATATAATATAAATAATATAATATAATATAAAATATAAATAAATAAATATTATATAATATATATAATATATATATATAATATATTCAATTATATTATATAAATATTAATAATTTATATAATGTTATATATTTATATAACATATATTTCTTGTTATATAAAAAATAACACTAAATAAAATATTTGTACGATTCTTCCTAGTAAATTATAAAAAAAAGAAATTGCAATGAATAGTAAAAGCTAATAATAATAATAATAATAATAATAATAAAAATAATAATGATGATTATTATGATGATAATAAAGGTTCTTCTTGGATACATCGGTTTACTAATAAATTTGATTAGTATACCGATCGATAAACGAATTACGATTGTAATAATTACTAATACGTACTAATTGATTTCCCGATTGATAACAAATTACTACGACTGTAAACGAAATTCGCATGACGAGATCGATTATTAGATTGCTCGATGACTTCTCTTGTTACCTGGTCTACTAGCTAGCTAGAGTTTACAACAGAGAGAGAGAGAGAGAGAGAGAAAGAGAAAGAGAAAGACAAAGGGGAAAGAGAGGGGGGATTGAGAGAGGAGAAACGTTACTCGTTGACGTTTAATGCTGCATTTCAAATGCAAATACATAATGCGCGATGACATATTTGATGATAATTCGGCTTCTATTGCGGTACGACGCTAATTCACGAAAGGACATCGTTTCGACACATTTCCCGATAGCCAAGTTTAAACTAGGCACACATCAGGCACACCATGAATCATTGATTTATTCTATCCCTCCTTCGTCATTTCAATAATATTTTCATTTTTATCCCGAAAAATCAACTCCTATCTTTCAACTCACAACCCCTTTGGTTTTTTTTTTTTTAGATGAACTATCATTATATGGTATCAATTTCAATTTACCATTACACACCCGTTATATGTTCACGTGTCACGCATTCATTATTTTACCCAGTCTCTGATTGTGAGTTTCACAATCAGTTGATTTTTATTATCAATTTTATAATGATCAAAGATCATGGTGTTGATAAGGCAAACCCAATGGAATCAAAAGAAATTTCGTTTATTACACTTTCAACTTGATTCTTTATCTTTATCTTTTGTCTGTTTTCTGTTTCTGTTTCTGTTTCTGTTTCTCGTTTTCTCTTTCACATTTCCTTCGTGAAATTCAACCCTCCAGTATAATAATAAACTTCGAAGGTTTCGATTATCTTTAATGAAGATTGAAAATTTCGATATATTTATCTTTTAGAAAGTATTACTCGATTTTTGTTTTATAATTCAATTAAACTTCTTATCGAATTATTGTATCATTGTGTATATTTCAATAAACGAATTCATTTATAACAAAAAAATAATATATATATATATAATATAATTATTATTATTTCTTTTGTCAATAATATAAAGTTTCGTAATAGTTATATGTTTTATTGAAACAATAATTAACATAAGTTAAAAGTATGATAATTTATTTATTAATATAAAATATTATATTATTATATATTATATTTTATAATATTTTATAATATTATTTTATATTAATTTGTAATATAATAATATAAATAATACAAATTATAATAAAAAAAATTCTATACAAATACATCGCATCATATATACATAATATAAATAATTAAAAATACTATAATATAATACAGTAACAAAATACGAATATTCCTGTAAACTAATTGTATACACGTATCTATATATATTTCTTGTCTAACTTGCGTTACGTCATATCTACATCGTTCAATGCAAATTTTACTGCACAAAACCCGGTCAGCCGCGGCCACCTCGTATGCATACTAGCTACCAGAGAACAACCTACCATATATATCAAACATATGTGCATATAACTACTATATACACACCTATACGCACCTTTATATATATATATACACATATGTGTGTATGTGTGGTTTGGATTACGTTCGCCATTGCAAGCATGATCGATTCTTCCGCACGAGATATTTTTTACGAAAAGGTTATTTCTCGATGCAAAGACACGCGAGTTTGATCTAACCCACACCTCACCCACCTCCACCCACATCTTAAACCCCCATTCTTCTCCTATATTACGTTCTTCTTCTTCTTCTTCTTCTTTATTTAAAAGTCAGAAACGACTTTAGAAAATTCTGAAATCAAGAGAATTTGCCTGACACAAAATATTTCAAACTTTTCCCTTATGTACAACCTGCACCAAGTTGCAACTACCCCTCACTCCCACTTGGTTACATACTTTACTACTTTAACGTTTGAATTTTGACTTTTTCCGTTTGACTTTCTCTTCTATCTCAGAGATTTCTGAAATCAAGAGAATTTGCCTGACACAAAATATTTCAAACTTTTCCCTTATGTACAACCTGCACCAAGTTGCAACTACCCCTCACTCCCACT
>NW_015148988.1:311124-328689 GCF_001465965.1 Polistes dominula | reverse complement strand
ATATATAGGAATACTAAAAACTTGAAGTAGTAAGAATAAAAATAAGTTAAAAAAGAGGGTGGTAGTATTATTACAAGTCGGTACCCCATGACAGGAGGATCCTGCTACTGCCAACGGAAGTCCTAACAATTTCCTGACAAGGGGCTTCCCTTGAGAATTTCCGGTCCGTTTCTACGAGAAATCTCTACCGCACCTTCACAAGTTACGCCTTGTTTACTGTGCCGTTTATCTTCTTGACATTAGTTATGCTATCTTCTTTTTCTTCCTTCTACTTTTTCTTATTTTATTTTATCTTATTATAGTTATCTTTTTTTTTTTATTAATATTGATAATTTCAATGAATAATTAATTAATTGATGATTATATTTATATATATATGGTTTTATATGATTATTTTTTTAACGTTTACATTTGTATATTCTAAATTATTTTAATATTCGATATTTATATATATATTTTAAATAATTAAATTAAAATTAATTATATTAATTTAATTGTAATATATTTATTAAATTAATTATAATATACTTATTAAATTTTATATAATATATTTATAAATTTTAATTTAATATATTTACTAATTTTAATATAATATATACACTATAATTTTAATATAACATATTAATATATTTACTAAATTTAATATAATATTTTTACTAAATTTAATATAATCTATTTACTAATTTTAAAATAGTATATTTACTAATTTTAATATAATATATGTACTAAATTTAATATAATATATTTATTAAATTAAATATAATATACTTACTAAATTAAAATACATTTACTACACATTAAATATATTTACTAAATTAAAATATAAAATTTATATTTCATATTTATTAAAAATATATATTAATAAAAAAATCTATATGCTTATATATTAAATATTATTTCTTATATATTATATATTATACGATTATATTAATTTTCTTGTTTGTGGAATTATTACAAACTTTACGTGCAAACGTTCTATAAAAAGTATGCAACGCTTTGATTGAAAAAAAAAAGAGAAAGAAATAAAAGAAAACTACGAATGTAGAAAGTATCTTCGAAAACAATAGTGTAAAATGCAAAAATCTCGCATGATAAGGTGCATTTTACAGTAAGAAGAATCCTTTCGAACGTCGAAAGAAAATAACTGCGTCGTTGCACACGTTCGTAGAAAATCGTTTGCCCTGTAAGAATGGTATGTACTATCTGATGATGTATCGAAGTTTTATTTTCACGAGAAATATTTCTTCTTGTAAAAATAAAATTCAAAAAAATTCAAAAAGAAAAAAAGAAAAAAAAAATAAACGACGTAGAACGATGAAGCAACAAAAAATTCACGAACGAAAATTCAGGCCAATGCCGAATGGAAAAATGTTTTCAACGATCTGAGATAGAAGATAAGATTGTTATAAGATTGTTTTGTGTGTGTAACCCATAAATAATTAATATTAATATAATAATAATTATTATTATTAAAATCATTAAACTTCGATTAATTTTACATTTATTTTAAACAGACAATAAATAAACTTTAGTTCAACTGAAAAATAAAAAAATAAAAACAAACTCAAAAAAAGACGTCTCGTCATACAGTTTTATCTATTATCTTTCCGATATATATATATACATATATATATATATATATATATATAAAATACGAAGAAGTAAGATAATAACGACGAAATAATTAACAAATAATTTTGTTGTTGATAACAATAATTTTTGTTCGTTTAACTTACCATTAAATGATATGGAGTAATTATTGAAGACATCATCAAAAGACCTTTTTAATCTTTATTGTGTCAAGTATTATATATTATCCTAATATATATGATATATTCTATAATTATAACTTCAATGTGAATATAATATAATCATCATCACTTCTGCGCAGTTTATTTATGCGCATGATTGGTACTTGACGTACTAGTAGACTACTATTATGTTACGTAATTAAAAGTTACAGTGTATATATACATATATGTACATATATAGATACATATTTATCTATATACATACATATAGACGAACGCCTCCATGCCAAATTTGATAAGTATTCGTGGAGGGGAACTGGTCGGTGGGCCCTGGATTGCTCAATTGGTTAAAGAACAGTCGCCCGGAAAGCGAAAGATCCGTGGTTTCGAGTCCCGGTCCAGTTTTTTTCACGAATCTTACATATATATCTCACTCATTCATTTTATTTGTCCACATTGTTCCAATCGTTCGTATAATCTTCTACTTCTTCTTCTTCTTCTTCTTCTTCTTCTTCATTCGCGACAGAACCAACGAATCGTTGCTTATTCTCCTCGTATTATTTTACATTTCAACCAATAATCATCAATTTAAGTTATAATGTGTCGTCAAGTATTGATAGTTTTCATTTTAATTCCAGTGATATTTGCAATTGATTTTGATAATATTGATAAACAACCACCCGTTGTCAAAACTAGATTTGGTTCTATTATAGGAAAGTGGAGTAAAAGTTCTAAAGGATTAAATATCGCTAATTTTCTTGGTATACCTTATGCTGAACCACCAATTGGTAATCTACGATTTCGAGTAAGTTTTTGCAATTTTTTTTTCATCATTCAATGTTTATTTAAAAAAAAAAAAAAAAACCAAAAAAAAGAATTTCGTTGTAGAATAATTGGTTCTTATTTAAAATAATAATTGTTTGCAACACTTTTTTTTTGTGTTAGATGACTGACAGTTTTTTTTTTCTATTTGTTTTACTAAGTTTTATACTCTTATCAAAATTTATTATTATTTATTTGTTAGTTTCTTTTTTTTTTTTTTTTTACTTCTTCTTTTCTTTCTTTTAAAATAAATTTTTAAAAATTTTTTTCTTCTTTTTTTATTCTTATCAAAATTTATTATGTTAATTAGTTGTTGTTTTTTTCTTCTTCTTTTTTTTATTCTTATCAAAATTTATTATGGTAATTTGTTGGTTTTATTTTAAAATAATTTTGTCTTTTACTTTAAAATTAATTTTGTTTCTTTTTTTATTCTTATCAAAACTTATTATGTTAATTAGTTGGTTTTTTTTTTTTTTAAATAATTTTGTCTTTTACTGCAAAATAAATTTTGTTTCTCTTTTTTTTTTCTTTTTTTTTTATTCTTATCAAAACTTATTATGTTAATTTGCTGGTTTTATTTTAAAATAATTTTGTCTTTTACTTTAAAATAAATTTTGTTTCTCTTTTTTTTTCTTTTTTTTTTTTCAAAACTTATTATGTTAATAAGTTGGTTTTTTTTTTTTTAAATAATTTTGTCTTTTACTGCAAAATAAATTTTGTTTCTCTTTTTTTTTCTTTTTCTTTTTTTATTCTTATCCAAATTTATYATATTGATACTTATTGGTTTTATTTATTTATTTATTTTTTTTTACTTTTTACTTTAAATTAAATTTTAAATAATTGGTTTAACCCTTTCGCACCGGCTGCGACATATGCTGTTAAAATTTTTCAATCAATTCAAAATTCAATTGTGAAATCACTGTTGTTGTTGATGGTGCACTGTTATGGGGACGTTTATGCGTCTCCAAGTCTTTCAATTTTTTAGGCATAAAAGTTATTTTATCGAACAATCGTTTGGAGGAGAAATGAACTGATCCATTTGTAATGGAATGCACTCGGATTGATTTTTCGCCCTATTGAAAGGGTTAAAAACGTCAAAATATTATTCAAAGTCTAATTAGGGTTAAAATTAAATCTTAAACTTTGCTTGTTTTTTTATGTAACACATTATATGACAAGTTTTTAAAGAAAGTCTTTATATATATATATATTAGGGTGGGTCAAAAAAATTAATTATTTTTTTTTTTACAAGTGCCATGGAAAAATGGGTTGCTAGACACCTTAAAACAATTCTCACCCAATATGAGCTCTTAATTTTAATAGGAAGATCCTCCGCATCGCAGTTTTTTATTTTTTTTTTTTTTCAGTCTAATAGATTAAAATTCATACCTCATTATTTATTGATTGTACAGAAAAATGTTCTAGACAAATTTTATAGGAAATCAATTGCTCTACAAAAAAGGTATCTTATATATTTTCCGTAAACCTCACCATTTGAATGATATTGAAGATTGAAGTTTGATTATTTTCAGACAAATTTCATTTTTTTTAATGAATTTTATAACTCGACAATAAATAATTATTAAAAAATGCGCAATAGAAATATTTGTAGGAAATTAATTGTTCTATAAAAATGGTGTCTTATGTTTTGGCGATTAAAATTAAGCGTTCAAAAGATATTCATCATCAAACTTTCATGTGTACTGATTTTTGTCTCTGAATATCTTTTGAACGCTTCATTTAATCGCCAAAACATAATTAGACATTTACGATATAATGTTTAATCTAAATTATGTGTATATAATTTATGTAATAAGTATTCGCGTGATTTCGTCAAATTAGATTTATATTTTGGTAAACATTCTGATAAAGATATTAGAACAGGTCATTCGATTTGATAATGAAATGTGCTTATTATTAAAATATACTACAATTTTTTTGTGAATTATTTTTTTGTAGAAACCAAAAGCATGGAATAATTCATGGGATGTAATAGAAGCACAATCGGATGGTCCACCATGTATTCAACTAATCAAACTAAACACCACAATTGGCTCAGAGGATTGTCTTTATTTAAACGTCTTCGTTCCAGCGGTAAAGTAACAACAAATAAATAAATAAATAAATATAAATATCATTCAACAAATATGCATGCATTTAAAAATTAATTATCTTACAAAAAAAAAAAAAATCTTTACAAATGTGATCATTATTAAAACGCGTAGAACAAAAAATAAATAATTAAATTAAATCAAAAAATATACAAAAAAAAAAAAAAAATAAAGAAAAGAAAAAAATCAAATTGACGAAGGAACAATGGGAATACAAATAAAATCAAAATTAACAAAAACAACAACAGCAACAACAACAACGAGTACAACCATAAGAAGAACATCAATGAACAAGTACAACATGAAGCAAAAATCAAAAATATCAAACCAAAAACTAGAAAGATTACGAGAAACAAAATTTCTATACATATCTAAAGTACTTTTATTTTACCAAAGCGCACTTGATTTCATCTATCACATCAAAACACGAATACAAACGGATCGATTGCAATATGTTGGTTGATGGTGGTTGTGATGGTGGTTGGTGATGGTGATGGTGCACTAGTAGTAGGTACTACTTCCCATTGAAATCATTTTATTTCAAGCAAACGTTAAAGTTCAGATTTTTACACAAATATCACATATATACATACATGTATATATAGAAAGGGGTTTTGTCGAGACAAAATGTTTGCAAGTTACGAAACAAAAATTACAAAAAAAAATATCTAACAAATTTTCCAACTCTTTTGAAAATGGAACGGAAGCTTGATTACTTCCCAAGGTTATATCACGTGATTTAATTAAATATAAATGAGCCAAGGTTGGTTGGTCATGCTGTCATCGCCATATTTCAGCCACTTAACGCTATATCTCGCAGCTTTGTATGCTTATGAACATATAATATATAATATAATACATATATATAGTGTATATATATTTCTAAAGATATGCATTCATAAATATATAAATATATATATGTATTATATTAATTATATTTATATTTTAATAAACCTAATATGAATTAATAATAATTATTAATTTAATATAATGAATTTTTCAATCGTTATAGAAACGACCAGATGTAAAACATTCTAAACACCCTGTATTAGTATTTATTCATGGTGGAGCATTTATTAAAGGTAGCAGCAATAGCAAATTATATCCATCAACTTATTGGGCAGATCAACAAATTATTTTAGTCACGTTTCATTATCGATTAGGTCCTTTTGGTAAATATTATCCTTTTTTTTTTTTTTTTATTAAATTCACAAATCGTAGGAACAAATGAATTACGAAAAATTGAATTAAAAAAAAAAAAATATCTTATATCTTTTTATTATTTTAGGATTTTTCAGTTTGGGTAATAGCATTGCCCCAGGTAATTATGGATTAAAGGATATGGTGATGGCCTTGAAATGGGTGCAACAAAACATAGAAAGTTTTGGAGGTGATCGAAATTCCGTAACACTGATGGGTTCAAGTTCTGGTGCAGCTTCCATACATATTTTATCATTATCGAAGAAAACCGAAGGGTTATTCCATAAATATATATTACATAGTGGTACAGCATTAACACCATGGGCAGTACATTCAAAACATAAAATAAGAGAAGCTTCCGAAAGTATAGCCAATTATTTGACTTGTCCAACAGTTTTAGACGTTGTTAATTCATTAATTAGTAATTCGATTGTTGCAAATGATAATAATGATATTAAAGAAGATTGGAATGTTGCAAAATCAACAGATAAAAGATCTTACAAAATGGATTTAGAAATAATTATGTGTATGAGATCATTTGATGCCGAATCTATTTTGATTGCACTTTCACATCACGTAAATATAAAAATTCATTTTTTATTATATTATTATCTATATTAGTATTAAAAAAAATATAAATATTTAATTTAAATTTATAATATCTTTATGATTTGATCTTTAACAAATTTCTAATAACAATAATAATGATAATATAATTTCTAATAAATAATATTATATTTTGTAATATATATTTTAAATTAAATATTAAATTAATTATTATTAATAAATATTTGATAAATTATTGGAATATCATAGATATCGTATAAAAATAAAAAATATTTATTATATGTTTTGTTTTGTTTTTGTTTTTTTTTTTTCTTTTATTATAGTATTCTCAACATAAACATCCATATTGTGTTTTTGTACCTACAATCGAGGATGAATCAAGTGAAGCCATTTTAACGATGCACCCTATAGAAATAATAGAAAAAAAACTCTTTCGTGACATACCCGGTATAATGGGGGTAGTTAATGACGAAGGTTTACTCAAGACATATGGTAAAATTATTTTTTTATAATGACAATTTTTCATTGACGTAAACATATTAAATATAATATAAATAATGATTATATATATATATATATTTTTTTTTTTGTATTTATTTAGATTTATACGTGGACTCTGAGAACCTGAAAATATTTGTAGATCAATTTGACACGATACTTCCAAAGTTTTTGGAAATGCCATATGTTATTAATAGACATGGTTTTGTCAATGCCATTAAAGATTTTTATTTTGAAGACAATGATATTAACACACAATTGCAAAAGATCACAGAGGTGAGTATTTTTTTTTTTTTTTTTAAATATTAGATTTATTCTTATTTTTAATGAAACAAACAATTATTTCTTCAAATAAGTTTATTCGTGGGATTTTTTTTTAACATTAGAATTAAAAATAAAATAACAAAATAAAATCTATGCGTAAAATATTATATATAAGTTTATTATTATATTAGATCGAGTCATAAATAACTTTCGTTTTTTATGAGACAAAGAATGAGACTAATAAGTGCAAGACACCTTTCATGGAGTTTTTTTTTTTTTGCACCCTTTGCAATTGTTCAACGTATCTATTGGATTTTGCTCCAATATTACCTTTAAAAGGTTCATCAAAGTTGGAAATACGTCCTACACTCGGTTCATCTTTTAAGATCGTATACTCCAGAACGGAATTTTACAAACCAATTTCTGACTGCCCTATCAGTTATCAGTCCTGCACTGTATACGCTGCATATTATTTCAGTTGCCACTTTAGTGCTATTGCCTTGTTTCAATTTTCAAAGCATTACATGTCGAATATGCACTTTTTACTATCCATTTTAGTGGTTAAGAAAAAATTGTTAAATGTAACATTGACTGCACATAAAAAAGTTGACAGAAGACTAACTGAATCTTCATGTATATAGTGATATTGAAAATTCGTTTGTTTCGGTGACTTATAATATGTAAATACGAAAAATAGATTCTACATAGCTGCATCGAAAGTTACTTATGACTCGACCTAATAATTGTTAATATATATATATATTATATTTTAAAACTGTTTTTTTTTTTTTTAGATTACAAGCGATGGAATATTTATATGGTCAGTTTACAAAACAATGAGTTATTTATCAAAAGTCATGAAATCAAATTTGTATTTATTTTATTTCAACTATTTTGGGACATTTAGTAATACTCAAGTATTTGGTTCAAAACCTTTAGGTAAAAATGTATATATAATTATTTATAAATATATATATATTTTTTGGTTTAAATAAATGTACAGAATAATTACGTAATACGTTGTGAATCTTATTTCAAGTGTAACCAAAGGGAATGCGAAAATTTATTAATAAACATTTTCTATATTCTGTTGATTCACGTAAATTCGAACCAACGTAATACGAAAAAGTATTCATTATAAATTTGTGAAAAATAAAATTAAAAAAAAAATAATCATACAAATTTTGTATTCACAGGTATATCTCATTCTGACGATATTAAATATTTCTTTCCATCGTTGCAATACGATTTATCGTCTAATACTAAAAGTGATACAATCATGATACACGTATTGACAGAATTATGGTCAAATTTTATAAAAAAAGGGTAAGAATTAAACATTGAAACATTTAACAAAATACAACCCAAATCAAATGAATAAATCAATTTGAAAAAAAAAATTACTATCATAATTGATCTTATATTTAATGAAATATTAATGAGAAACCGTATATAAAAGAAAAAGATAAAATGAAAAATGAATACAATAATAATATAATTAATGAAATAAATCGATTAATTTAAGGTTCGAATTAAGGGGTTTGGGTTTGTGTGGTAGGAAGTTAGAGAAACTAATCAACGAAAATCATAATTATCGTTAAATTATGACCATAGAGAGAGAGAGAGAGAGAGAGAGAGAGAGAGAGGTAGGGAGAGATATGGAAACACATGGGTTTGAATATAGTATAGTCTTGTATCAAACCCATATCCGGATCATAACGTCGGACGTTATCAACAACGTTGGCACAACATTCGACCGACTGTAATCCAGATGATCCTTGGATTCTAATCGCTATTACATATTTACAGGGTGCCGAGTACTTGGAGTGTACCCAATTGGCCAGCGTATCGTAATCATCACGAATTCATGCTTTTCAATGGTAATCAAGAAGTTAATATTACGATAGAAAAATTCGATAATTATTTTGTTTTAAAAGAAAGAATGAACTTTTGGAATAATTTAATGTATAATTATAGTAATCAATTTCCTAAATGGTATTTATATGATGAAAATATTCATGATAAACATAATGGTTGTTATCAATTGCAAATAACAAACTGTTATGTTTATATTTTAACTATATTTATGATTGTTTCGATATATGTATGACACATTGATTTTAAAGATTTTGTTTGTTTGTTTGTTTTTGTTTTTTTTTTTTTTAATATTTCTATTAATTATATTTTTATTCATTTGCATTTTTAATTAGTTCTTAAGTATGTCAATTGATTATTTGCAAGTTCCTAAGTGGGCTGAAAGTTTTTAAATAAATCAAATAAATAATAATACATTGTAACATTGTAATTATGAAATATGACAAAATTTGTTATTTACAATATCAAGTATATTTGATTTACCTAATAGAACTTTTGGCCTACGCTGTAAACAATTAAATATATTAAATTTGTTAATAGTAAATAAATGTATAATTAAATCATATTTTAAGATTTGTTTTATTAGGAAATAAAATAAAACAAAATAAAATAATTTTTATGCTGTAATAGAAAAAATATTTGCTTAGAATAAAAAGATATATAAAATTAAATTATATTTACAATAATGTAAAAAAAAAAAACAAAAGGTCAACTTATGTATTAAAATAACAATAAATAATTATAAAATAATAAAATAGTAATATTATTCCAAGAAAAAAGATTGAACAAAAAATGAAACAGAAAGAAAGGCAGCAGATTTTGGTTTGTATTTTAACTGAATAATTGAATATAAGAAAAAAAAAATTAAAAAAAAAAAAAGGTAGAAAAAAATGATCGATTGACCAATTGTCAATTCAATCGTCTAATTAACAATAGTTTGGTCAATGGGAATCGACGTTTGGTATCGAGAAACAGGTTGACCAATGCCCAATGCTGACAGTTCTCTCTCATACACACACACCCACACACAAACATACATATACTCAAATACACTACAATAGTATAGACTGTGACACAATAGTAATGTGACGCGAAGTTCGATAGCCATGTTCGTGGTATTGCTCGAAATGTGACAGGCAAACAGGTTCCATTTTGTGGGTACTTAATTAGCGATTAAATATGCGTTGTTAGGAAGTATCATTTCGAATCATTATACCAATATTACTCTATATATATATATATATATATCTCTCTTTTTCACATATACATGTATAGACGCACACAGATGTATAGAAACGAGCGTATATGCAAAAGGTTAAACGCGTATAAAACTAACACAATCGTAATAATTCGTTCATGCTTGGTGACACTTAACACCATGTGAATTGGCCTATCTAATCTCCAACTAACTCTAATTGGAGATAACATAAAATTAATTGGTTGATCTGTACAATTATACATATATATATATGTATATATTTGATAACATATATTATATTTTCTTGTATTTATTTCATAAATGGTTGTTATATTACATAGTGATTTATATTAATCTGAACATCGTATTTTAATGATATAATTTTGTATCAAAATAATATATAATTATAATTATATATATATAATTTAATATTATAATATTATTAAATTATAAATTAATAGTTAATTATATAATAAATTAAATAATATATAATATATAATATTTCTTTTATATAATATAATTATATTTTATATAATAATTTTAATAATATAATATTATATAAATATATTATTATATATTATATATATAACACAATATAAAATATATATAATTAATAATATTAAAATAAATAAATAAATATATATATATATTTCTCTTTATTTTTGTTTTTCTTTTCGATTAAAAATATAATTACAATTAATATATTATTAACTATTTAAAAATTATCTATACCTTTGTTATTTTAACAGGGAAAAGGGGAAAAAATATAATTAAATAAAACACCATTATTATCAACACAAATTTTGGGCATTACCAAAATCTTAAATGGATTATTACCAAAAGTAAAATATTTAATTTTTTTTTTTTTGAAATTACACATAAAAATACTTATTACGTTTCACTCTCTCTCATACAAACGATCTCACAAATAAAAAAAAGAAAGAAATAATATTTATTATTATCTCATAATAAAATAATACCATAATAAAATGATACAAATCCTTGAGAGATATTAATTCGTAGATTTGAATGGATCATATTTAATTTAACGTTACATCTTAAGATTACAAGTTAAGACAAGAAGAAAGAAAGAAAGAAAAAAAAAAAGTAGTTCACCTTGAACAAACACAGTAGAAAAAGAATCGTAATACTGGTAAAGGTAGGAAAGAGAGAAAGCGATAGAGAAAGAGAGAGAGAGATCCCATGGGATAGGGAACCAACGTTTCGTTGGCCTAACGGTACAGGTCTAATAAACGAAAGGTATAATGAAATTCGCTCGAAATAAAGTTCACTGTGGAGGAGAGTTAACGCATATATAAAATATGCAGCATTCAGTTTCGTTGCTTTCCTACAACCCCAACGTCCCCGACGTGCTCACAGAGAAATTAATCATCTACCTTCCCCTTTTAATCCACTCATCCTTTCTTTTTCTTCCCACCCCCTCTCTCTCACTCTCTCACTCTCTCACTCTCTCTCTCTCTTTCTTTTTCACTGTGTACATCTATTCTTTTGTTTTCTACTTTCTATTTTATTTATACTACTGAATTCTAGAAGAACAAGTTGAACATACTTGAAAATATATTTATTCCTCAATTTTCAATATAATTTTGAACACTTTGACTGTCATGTTGGTCATTGGTGACTACAGCGTATGAACCTTTTAAAAAAAAAAAATTTTTTGGCTTACGGTCTCGAAAAATCAGACCTCGCAACCGGCTACGCTCAGCGTATATAATATTATACGTTTCTTGATCGAAAGATCTTCAGGGTAGGGTGATCAGTCCTATTCCGGTGATCAGTCCTACGCCGTATGAACCTTTTACAATTGTAAAAAATTACATGAAAATTGAAAGTTAACACGTTCCGTGCCATGTGTACCACCAATGGTATACGTTAAATTTGACCTGTAAGCCACGTGTACCACCGGTGGTACACTTTTGAGACAAATTTATTAAATGCGTTGAAAATCAAATGGCTTGAACGACAAGTCAAGTAAAAAGGGCTTGGCACCGGGGGGAATGTGTTAATGTATTTGAATATGACCAATATATAGAAGATACTTTGAAATAAAAAGTGTCCCATTGAATAATAAAAATAATGCCATGGTGTCCTGGGCAAAACATATGATTTTGGTGTAGCAGTCAAAGGGTTAAATAATAATATTGTTGTATATATATATATATATAAAAGCTTAAAATCATAGGATTTTGATGTCGATAGTGTAAGAGAGATTCTATTTTTATAAAAAAAAAAAATAAAAAAAAAAGAAAAATGCTAGACGAGAAGAAACGTTAAAATAGATAACACAGGATGATGTACAATGAAAGAAAAAACAATTGGGGGAAAAAGGGCGTACAAGGTGGGTTAGTAAATTCCAATTATTTTTCTAACTCGTACTAACGTATACACTGGCTCGAATAACAAGAAGAGAAGAGACGAAAAGATAGACAAAGAGAAAGAGAGAGAGAGAGAGAAAGAGAGAGAGAAAGAAAAAGAAAGAAAGAAATAGAAGAAAAGAAGAGAAAAATATTTGTTCGTATTTTAATAAAAATAAAAAATAAAACAAAAAATACAAACAAAAAGAAAACACAGTATTCAAATAAACCGTATGAACTTTGATTAGAAAAAAATATAGAAAGAGATAACAAATATATATATATATATATATAGACTTTTAAAAACGTATAAAAATTTCGAAAAATAAATAAAAAATAAAACAAATAATATCTTATATATATATATATATATATTGACAAATAAAAAAAAGTATTTAAATAAATTGCACGAGTGTTTTTTGAACGATGAAAAAGATGTTGTAAAGTTACAAATAAAAATAAAATAAAAAGACAAAAATAAAAAGAGAAAGAGAGAGAGAGAGAGAGAGAGAGAGAGAGAGAATTGAAGTAGATTCATTGATTGATGATTTGCATAGACAAATAAGTTCGAATTCTGATGAAGTTAACGCTAACACATAGGTGTTTGTTCAACACTATAGTACAATTGTTTTTCAAGTGGGTTTTCCCCATTAAAACGACACACACACACACATACGTTGACGAAAACCTAGTGTACATTTAGAGCCCTAATCTTCCTCCTTTCTCTCTTTTAGTACTTCCGTTGGATCAGAGTGTTGTTTACCATCGATACGGATATCGTTTCTTCCAATTGAACAATTTCTCATCGTAAATTTCCTACGTTAATTCGCCAAGTTTTTATCGTGCAAAACAAAAATCCAAACGTAATAATTACAAATAATAATTTAAGATTTGTATAAAAATTTCTGATACTCACATAAAAAAAAAAAAGAAAAGGTCAAACTAACCAATCAAAAATTCAACGAAACCCCATAAGAATACATCAGTTAACCATGATTACTATAATCATTAATTTCCATAACTTAGAAAGTTCGTATATCTCAACTGAATATAGAAAAGCACGATGATAACAGAATGAAAGGTGGCGAGAAAGATGCAGATATGGGATGGAGGAGGTGTATGGGGGGGGGCAAGGGATGGGGTTAAAGATATGCAATGGAAAAGTGACATTTGTAGTAACACCCTTCACCCTTCCACCCCCATCTACACCCGTTTAGTCCAGTCCAGTCTCTTTCAACGTGCAAAATGCAAATTGAGAAGCATCGATTACGACACAGAGATGCATAGTCGTAGTTGTCATGGTGTTCGTGTGATGGTGGTGGTGGTGGTGGTGGTTGTATCGGATGACATCGTCGTCGTCGTCGTCGTAGGGTCATAGGTCGAGTACGCCCGAGGGAACGCGAGGAGATCACGCGAACTGGCTCGTACAATGCGCTAATGCGACATATTGTTCGAGCCAGCAAAAATTGCCCCTCGTTACGTGCGTTCACAATAGTCAGATAGTTGTCCTTGTCACATAGTCCGTAGTCGTTTCTCTCAACCCACTATAGTATATATATATACTATATATTGTACTATATATATATAACAGTCACAGTAGAACTCGTCAACATAGTTGGTAGCACCTCCAACGTCACCTGGAATCCACGTATTCTCGATAGTACCTTTCGAAATTACACCAACTAACTATTCCTATTGCATTTTCAATCTTTCTTTTATATATATATATGTTTCTTTCTTTTGCATAGGCATCAGTGAGGTGCATTCGGACACGATATATACATATTTTTTTCTTTTTTATTGCAAAGAAACAATGAATTGCCAGGAGGCAGCAGCCAACTCTCGATCGAGTCAGAACGATAAATGTTTTCACTTTTCATCCCTCCCTAACTACCCTTTCCTTTTTTTTAATCTTTTTTTTTTTTTGCTTTAGGTAGAATATATACATACATATGTATGTATGTAAGCCTTTTTTATTCATTCTTCGTGTCCTTCTTTTATATATGTATATATAGGTATATAGTAACTGTGCTTTCATTCGAGAAAAGCCTTTTATACGTTCAAGTTAAATTTACCTTAAATTGTAGGAGACAGAGGGTTGAATTTCTTTTCAATAGAAATCTTTTTTAGACTTTTTCTTTACTTTTTTTACTTTCATAATTTGGTATTAATTTATTTCTTTTATATATATATTTTTTCAAGGGATCTCATCTTACAATTCATTGATTCATTCTTTCCCGTATGTTTTTTATATACAGTAAACATATTTCTTATTAACAAATAATTTTCATATGTGTGTCTATGTTGTAAGAAAGAACAATACAATCTCAACATTTTTTAATTTTTTAAGTATTAAAAAACCACCATAAAATCAACAAGAAATCATGTGTAATGTATTATTAAGTTAATACACGTATCAATGGTTTAATAAATGATAAAAATACTTTTATTTATTTCTTTGGAATTTAATCCTAAGGATCTTATTACTCGTTAATAATTTTCATCAATAATTTCTTCAATACTTTATTACTTGATAATTAATTTAATGTTAGTTGATATAACTCTCCAACTGATCCAAAACTTTCACGTATTATCTATGTACCTACACATATATATATATATTAGTTCTTACTAATAGCAAAACGTATATATATATTTGAAAGAGAGAGAGAGAGAGAGAGAGAGAGAGAGAGAGAAAGTTCGACAAGCACCATGATGCCCGTAGACATCGAAAATTCGATTAATTGGTAAGCGAAGCTACCTCCCAAGGCCGTCGTCTGACGTCTTATGGTAAGACGGTAAAGTCGATTTAGACGACGAGGGTTATAACATTACCGTATAATCTGTTGTATCCCCATGACGAAAAAGACAGAGAGAGACTAAGAGAGAGAGAGAGAGAGAGAGAGAGAGAGACCGAGAATTAGAGAGAGAGAATGAGAAAATGAAGAAGGTGGAGTTAAGGAAAAGGGGGATAGAGAGAAGAAAGAGGATGTAAGGAGGTCTGTAAACGTTGCATGGCTTTTAAGGTACCAGATGCAAACCTTCTTCGATATGAGAAAATGAATATTTCAAAGTTCTTGAAAGTAAATATATATGTATATATGTATGTATGTGCAAGAAAGAGAGAGAGAGAAAGAGAGATAAATAGATAGAATGTTCTCACACCGAGTTTCCTCTAATCTAACATCCACACCTCTAATTTGGTCTTAAGATTCACGCCTATTCCATATTTGACCAAAAACTAGAGGAAACATCGTGGTGATGGTGGTGGAGGAGGATGTTGAGTAACTCGGATTACCAAGCTCACCCCTATTTCTATTTCTATCTCATTCACTCTCACTATCTTTCTCATTTGGTCTTATTCTACTTGATTCTATATCTATCTGTCTCTCTCTCTCTCTCTCTTTCTCTGTTGGTGTATAAATGCATACGAAATTTCTTGGTCTTACCTATCCTTTAGGCTAAGCTTAGTTAGGATAGGATAGGATAGGATAGGATAGGATAGGCTGGGTTGGGTTCGGTTGGGTTTGGTTGAGTCTATCTTGGTACATACGTTAAAATATTTATTATAAAGTTAGTGGGGAAGCAGCTGCATGAATATGGTCAAGATTAGATGTAAGGGTAGTACACCCTTAGAGAGGGAGAAAGAGATACTTCTGAATCGTAGAGAAAGGTTAATGATTTTGTTTTTATTTTATTTTATTTTATTTTGTTGTAGTTTTGTTTAGAAAGGTGTAATAATTTTATTTTATTTTATTCTAATTTTTTTTTCTTGGGTATTTTATTTTTGGACAGATGCAATAATTTTGTTTTATTTTATTTTATTTATTTTTATTTTTTTAGAAAGATGCAATGATTTTATTTTATTTCATTTTATTTTCTTCTATTTTATTTTTTTTTTTGGAAAGATGCAATGACTTCGTTTTATTTTTTTTTTTTGTAAAATGAATTAATAAAATCTTTTTGTCGATAAATCGTACGATATTCTTCCTCTAATTTAATTTTCTTGTGTCCACCTTTTAAAATTCGAAATTTATGTTAAAAAAAAAAAATATATATATATATATATATATGATAAAAAATAAAATAAAAAAGAAAGTTCAAATAGCTTGCACGAATGAATTTACGAATCCTGGTTCGACTACGACGATGATGACAATGGGTCGGTCATTCAGCCAACGTTTCGATCTTTTTCTCCTATTTCTCTACATATATATATGTGTGTGTGTGTGTGTGTGTGAGTGTGAACCAATGCACGTATTTATTCGCGCGACTGCATTCGCTGATACTCGATGCGGAAGAGAGGTTAATTGTCGCGCCTCTTCTTCCCTTTTTAACCCCCTACTCACCACCTCATCCTTTTTTATTTCTCTTTTTTTTTTATTTCTTTTTTTCCGCTCGTGGCTTTTGCTCGGAATGCCAAGTGGAATTAAAAAAAAAAGGAAGAGTAAATAAAAATAAAAAGAAACACGCTCACGCACATTTGTATACATATATAAGTGTATATATATATATATATATATATATGTGTATGTGTGGAATAAAACGGACGATAAAATTTTGATTACACCTATGTACGATTAATCATATCAACTTTCTCATTCGAGCAAATGGGATCTCTATTAAAAATTAATGAACGAAGAGTATAATAAAATAAAGTACAATCGTATAACAAAAAAAAACTACACACACCCACATACTCGAGAAAAATTTTATAAATACGTGTAAATTATTTATTATATTTTCTATATATTTTATATTTAATATTTACTATATTTTATATTTATTATAATTTATATTTAATATTTATTATATTATTATATTTGTTCTGTCAAAAAAGTGTTGTAATAAAATATACGTAATATTATAATTATATAAAATTATATATATATATAATTGTACGT
>NW_015148988.1:225006-291406 GCF_001465965.1 Polistes dominula | reverse complement strand
ATATAATAATATTATATAAATATAATATAATAAAATATATAATAAATATAATATTATTATTATTATTATTATTAAAATGTAGAATTCATTTGAAAAATTCTATCGTATTTGTTTTTTATATATGTTCATTTAAATTATTGTACTTTTGATAATCATATTTAATTTATATTAATTTAGATATATGTGAGTATACATGTCATATGTGAAATTAGAAACTTTGAACTATAATAATCATCATCATCATTATCATCATCATTATGATTATTCTAATCGTAATATCATTGAAACCATTTAATTCAATTTTTATTATTATATTTTTCATTACGCTACTTTTAATAATTATACTACGTAAATATTATATTATAATATATAAAACATATATATATATATATATATATATATGGGATAGATTTTTTCTTTTCTTTTTGTTAACATGATTTAAAACACAGGTGCTCGTTGTTTTTGGTTAACCGGGTGATTCAAACACATTGATTGGAACGAACCTGTTGGTATGAAAAAGTCGGGGTAAAAAAAAAAAAAAAAGAAGGAATGAAAAAAAAAATTATTCGATATACACATAGTTAGTATATGGTGTACACATATGGATGATGAAAACGTGACGTTACGATGTGATATACAGGTGTTACAATAATTCATCTTCTTTTAAAAATTTGAAATAATAAAAAAAAATCATTTCCAATTTGTTAATCAAAATATTCCTAAACTTACAATTAAAATCATTAAATACGAAAATAACAAAATTCTTAATCATCTAAAAAAAAAAAAAGAAATATTTTTGAATAATTTTGTCCAGTGAATCTTTCAGATAATCTTTTGCATAATTAATAATTTTTCTTTGTTTGTTTTTTTTTTTTTTTATTTAACTATTATTCATTTTGTTTTACTTTTTAATTACTGCAAGTTAATTGCACATTCTTTTTCACTTTTTTTTTTCCCCCAATATGAATTAAGAGAGACCCTGACGCGATATTCACCCACGTTGGAAAAAAAAATATTTACAAAATAAATAAATAAATAAATAAATAAATAAATAAATAAATAAATATAAAAATTAAACAAACACCAAACAATTTTTCAACATACAAACACAAACTCGACTCTTACTATTTCACATTTGTGTCACGTTCGCAACTTTTTCTTTACATTTATTTATTCACATATTTATTTGTCGATAAGTTCAAACAACCCCTTTGTTCGTATATTCTCTCTTTTATTTTTTTCTTCTCAATTAATCAAAAATTAAAAAATACTTTTTATTTATTTTAAGTCCAACATACAAAACAAAACAAAAGAAAAGAATAGAAAACAAAAATCCCCATAAAAATAACAGATAAAAAAAAAAGAAATCAAAAGCTGTCGAATTAGGTGATTTATTTTCAACAAAACAAAACAAAACAAAAACCAAAACCAAAACAACAAAACAGAAGAAATTCATTGTGTTCTCCATTTTCACCCTATTTATTTTATATTATTCTCAAAACATCCAATTACACATCCAAAAACAAGGGACAATAAACAATTATTCCAACGATCAAGCGGAACTTCATGCCGGTAATCATTCGAACGAACCTCGTTATTTCGTTCGTTAACTTTCGTTATAGGAAATATGTGTATGTGTGTATATACCACCATATAATACACATACACATATATATATATATATATATATTTTTTTGTATTTTTATTTTTAGCGAAATAATTATCAAAACAGGGAGAAAGAGAGAAACAGAGAAAGACAGAGAAAGAGAGAGAGAGCAAGAGAGAGAGAGAGAGAGAGAGAATATTGTTCTGTACGTTTCTGTATAAAACTCACCCCTGTTCGACCCCCTCCCCTTACTCCTCTTCCTACCACCCTCTATTTTATGATACACACAACGTTAACGCATGCAGAACATACGTTTCGTGAAACCTCACCGAAGCACCCTCACCCTCTTTCTCCTCACCCTAAAATTCACCCTTCTCTCTCGATAGGAAGAATAAAAGGTAGGGTTGGTTGGTTCTCTGGTGATCCGTCGAAAAACTGTATGTAACGAAACGATCGTTACATACCGTCGACTACGATATGACCGCAAGCCATTATTGTATAAAATAATAAAGAGAGAGAGAGAGAGAGAGAGAGAGAGAGGGGGGGGTGAGAGGGTAAAATACGAGGATGTGGAAACCGTCGGTGGTGTGTAAAAATTTCATTTTTCTTTTGGTTCTTTGGTTCGTTTCCCTCTTCTCCTCTTTCTATCATTCTATGTGTGTTTTGCGTACACGATGTATATGTAGGTTTACATTTCTACCCCTAACTTACTCTCATCACCGCTACTATCACCATTACTACCATCAATTTTTATATGTCGAATAATGTGTGATAGAATATCTTGGAAATTTTATATTACAATTAACGAACATCTTGCATACGTGTTTTTTTTTTTTTGGTTACTGCACATGTTTTTATATCTAAATTAGTTACACCCCTTTGGAGGAACTGAATACAACTTATTAACCAATGGTAAGAGGGTCCACTCACCAGAGTGACCCGATGGGAAAATCTATGTTTTTGGGAAGGATGGTAGTGGGGGTTTCTGAGAACATAAGGAATTTCTTTTCTGAATAGTACCCTTCCCATGTGCATTATCTCATGTTCACTTAAGTGTCGTATACCACTTGAAGGACCCAATGCTGTTAAGCATTTAGTTACACCAATATGTTTCGAAGGTCGTTGAAATGATTTGAGAATTTATGGCAATCATCAATTTTCTACATCCTTGAGTGGAACCTTTTAAATAGACATATATATATATATATTAAAAAAGAAAAAAAGAAGAAGAAGAARAAGGAAGAAGCTTTCAAGTTTGATATCGTTTTTTGGGGTTGAGATGGAAAAAGATGTTCGAACGATAGGAGCCAACCTTGACTCTCTCGATGTCAAAGGAATTTATCGACCAAGGTATTTACTGAACTCTTTACCCCTTGACGTAGAACGGATTTATCGGCTGAGATATTTACCAACCCCTCGAAACGAAACGGGGGTGCGAATTCTGCATCCACGTGAACCCGTCTCTCTTATGTTAGACTTTTCTCTATATAGATCTCTATCATCCCCCCACCATCACCACCACCCTCTATCTCGTTCTATCCCTCTTCTTCTCACCCTTTCGATATCTCTGAACATCGAAATGGGTCGACAGATCTCGTAGAAAAAGCTTTCGACTTTGGTTAGAATACGGTTTTCAAATTGGGGGGTCGTCGTAGTGGTGCTGGTGGTGGTTGTGGTGGTGGTCGTGGTGGTAATGGTGGTGGTTGCCAAACGATCAAGAATTTAAACCCTAATTTTTGTTCTTCCATCTTTTATATTTTTTTTTTTATATTATTTACAATATATATATAATAATAATAAATATAAATATAAATATAAATAAATATATAAATTTATAATATAAAATAAAAGTTTTTTTATATTATATACAATATAAATATATATATTTAATTAAATGAATATTAGTTAAATATTATATATTAAATTAAAAAAATATAATATATGTATTAGGAAAATATATTAAAATAATTTACTTCAATAAAATAATATAATAAATAATATAACAAAAAAAAACATATTTTATTATATTAAAAAAAAATTAATTATATATATATATATATATATTTAAATAATATTCTTTGTAATTAAGTTATACCTAAAAAGAAATATATAATTTAAAAAAAGAAAAAATAATTATTTAAATATAGAAAACGAATCATATATTATTTTCATAGTTATCAAAGTATATATTACAGGTACGTATGATTAAATTATAAATAATTAACGTTTTTCATTTAATTGTCGTTGAATGAGTTATTATTATTATTCTTATTATTATTTATGAATCTATTATATAGTTTTAATTACACATCTCTCTCTCTCTTTCTCTCCGTATGTTCAAATTAGAAATTTCTATTATTACAAAATCATATTTATCGGGTTTTATTCATAAATGTTATCCAATTTATGACCAAATTATTATGATTATTTATGATTCGATTAAACAAATATGCAAAATATTCAACAACGATATATATATATATATATATACATCCCAATTACCATTCAAATTATATTTCATAAATGTAAAATCTTAAAATAAGTTTAAACGTTACAAATCACAATCTTTTTATTTTGTAATTATCACTATTATTTATAAATCAACGCAAAACGAAATTAATAATAAAATAATGAAATAATTCTAACAAAATTTATCAAATTTATCTGTAAAATTATCAAAAAAGAAAAAAAAAACACGAAATCATCGCGTAATTATTAGATCGAGTCATAAGTAACTTACGATGTAGCTATGTAGAATCTATTTTTCTTATTTACCTATTATAAGTCACCGAAACAAACGAATTTTCAATATCACTATATACATGAAGATTCAGTTAGTCTTCTGTCAACTTTTTTATGTGCAGTCAATGTTACATTTGACAATTTTTTCTTAACCACTAAAATGGATAGTAAAAAGTGCATATTCGACATGTAATACTTTAAAAATGGAAACAAGGCAATAGCACTTAAGTGGCAACTGAAATAATATGCAGCGTATACGGTGCAGGACTGATAACTGATAGGGCAGTCAGAAATTGGTTTGTAAAATTCCGTTCTGGAGTATACGATCTTAAAAGATGAACCGAGTGTAGGACGTATTTCCAACTTTGATGAACCTTTTAAAGGTAATATTGGAGCAAAATCCAATAGATACGTTGAACAATTGCAAAGAGTGCAAAAAAAAAAAAAAAAAACTCCATGAAAGGTGTCTTGCACTTATTAGTCTCATTCTTTGTCTCATAAAAAACGAAAGTTATTTATGACTCGAACTAATAATTTAAACATGTATACACATGATTGAAACCAAAAATAAAATTTAAAAAAAAATAAGAAGAAATAAAGAAAAGCTCTTATTGGTTAAAAAAAAAAAAAAAAGAGAAAAGGTATGAAAAGGAAAAAAATAAATAGCAATCAAAGTTTAGCAAACGTAATTAACAGGATGGGTACGTTTAGATGACACTGCGGTTAGTCATATTGACAACACGGTACGGGCCATTCCCATTTGTTTTTCTCGTACAAATGTTTACAAGTCCATTAGGATTTGGATTGTTTAGCACGAACATTCAACTTTGAGGGTTAGTGTTGTCTATTGAGACAAATCGATCGATTCCATTTATCAACCCTATATCTCTATCTCACTCTCACACTATTTCTATCTCTTTTTTTTTTCTTACCTTTAATATATCCTAGAATTTCATTTATTTCATTATTTAATTATCAACGATATATAAAACTATACATACAACTATCTAGGTAATGATAAAAAGTTATTTAAAACAAAAATAAATTTAATAAAAAGTTATTTAAAAAAAAAAAAATAAAATTAATAAAAAGTTATTTACATCGTTGTTTTTATTGTTCTGTTTTCTTTTTTTTTGTTTTTATTTTTTTTTTTATTTTATTGGAAATCGACAGGGTGATCATTATACGAGAAAATATAATACAAAAGCTTGTTTTTCGAAGGAATATTAACAAAGTTCCATTTAACATCACATTGTTTATGCATTAACTAAACTTTCAGAACAAAAGTAACATGAACAACTTTACAATTATTATGTTTTACGTAAATCTATATACACAAATATATATATATATATATAGAGTGTTCGAAAAAATGATTAAAACCAAAAGAATCTAAATAGATGTAAAAAGTTTGCATACAAACTTACGTTGAAAAATTTTTATTAAAAAAAAAAAAATAAAAAAAAATAAAAATACACGTATTTATAAATTAACGTGGAAAAAATTTCTATTATAATTCGTTTCACAGAATTATCATCATACTTAATATAATGTTCAATAATTTACATGAAAGTTGGTTTGATTAGTAATTCATCTGACTTTAACTTAATTTGAATTTGTACTTATTGGGTCAAACAAAAAAGTTAGAAACAGAGGACAAACTTTTGAAATGCATTTAAACTGCATCAACTATTACTATTATTTTCCAATAAAGTTTGAAATATTTCAAAATGGTATTGACAATCATTGATTAGACGTATTTTTGTATGTAATTGTTTTTTTTGTTTTTGTTTTTTTTTTTTTCTATAAATGTTACAATAAATCAAAAATATTCTTTAAAAGTGTATATCACTTCAATGAATCATTTTCGAGTATACTTTTATACAAAATGTTATTTATTTATTTCATCAAAGTAACACGTAATCTAATTTTGATTTCAAATCTTTTTAAACACTCTGTATATACGTACGTACGTACGTACGTATGTATGTATGCATGTATGTATGTATGTATTTTTATTTTTTTCATTTCTCTTTCTCTTTTTTTTCTTTCCATTAGTCCAATGTGCATTAATTAAAATTTAGAAAAAAAAAATTCAATTCTATACAGTTTCACGATTATTATATTTCAAATGATATTTTTCTTTTTTTTTTTTTTCTTATTTAATATTATTTATTCCGTTTTAATATTTATTTATTTTTTTTTTTTTTATTAACGAAACGAGAAATCCATGGAAAGAATTTATCTCTCTCTCTCTCTCTCTCTCTCTCTCTTTATTTTTTTTTCTCCACTTGTACTGTAATAACTCGTTTCAGATTTCTTTGAACGAGGGAAAAGAGGTAACCGGACAAACAAACGTGAAATTGGAAAGAGTCAAAAAGGAACGATGTAAAAAGTATAAACAAACGTGTTTTAAAAAACAAAATTTACTTGAAATAGAAAGATGAGAAGAGAGAGAGAGAGAGAGAGAGTAGGAGAGAGAGTAGGAGAGAGAGTAAGAGAGAGAGAAAGAGAGAGATTCGCATTTCATACGAATTTAATATTAGCTCAGGTGAAACGTCCTTGTGTCGAGAAAAGGGATTTATTTTTATTTATTATTCCATTGCGCATTCTGTAAAATATATATATATATATGTATATGTATATGTATATATAAAATACCATGTGCCGCATATATCCCTATGTAACATCGGATTTAATCCAAAATTGATTTTGCAACGTATAAAAGCTAAAGCTCATRTATGCAGCATAGATTGTTTTTTTATTTTTTATTTTTTATTTTTAATGTACGAAGAATTTACACGGATAGAAAAATGCCGTTTTATCTTCTCGTTAATATCCGCAAACAGGAGTGTGTGTGTGTTGGGGGAGGGGGGGGGAGTGGGAAGGAGGAGGTTTACTTTTCTTTTTTATTATTATCTTTGCTTTTGTTTTTGATCTTATTGGTATTATATTAAAACGTAAAACACGGTTCATTGAGAGATTCGATTGAATACGAGAAAAAAAATATAGAAAAATTATTATAAAAAAACAAAAACAAAAAAAAAACATATTTTTAATTATCTAGAGTCAAGAAAAACGTTTTTTTTTTTTTTTTTTATTTTACTGTTTTGCTAATAAAAAATTTTTGTAATGTGAGTAAAGTATATATATATTTTTTAATTGCATTACAATGCAAAGTTTTAAAATGATTTTTAATACCATTGAAATAATACTTATCCAAAAAATGTTTTCAACAATAATTCGTCTTTTCTTTCATTTTTTTTTTTCTCAAACTTCAACATTCCAAACCCTAAAGTAACAAAAACCAAAATAATTGAATTCATTAAATTACCTAAATTAATCTAATAAATAAATAAATAAATAAATAAATAATTAATTAATTAATTAATAATATATAACCATCCTGCATTAAGCCAATTTTTGCACAAACATTTTTATACGATCCAAAATATTAAAAAAAAAAAATCGTTTCAATAATATAACATAAAAATAATTAAATCGAACAATACTAAACCAACAACAACAACAACAACAAAAAAAGAAAAAAAATAAACACAATTATAATTTTATATCAAATATACATTTACAAATACATTCACATTCTCGAGAAATAATCTTTTAAAAGAATATCGAACTTCCAATGAATTTACAGATCAACTTTTTTGTTCCATGTAAAAAAAGAAAAAGAAACAAGAAAAAAGAAAAAAAAAAAGAAAAGGGGGGGGGGAACCATGATTTTAAGCCACTTGATCTCAATTCTTCTTTCTTATTTGTTTTTTGGTTGTTTTGTTTTACTTTTATATTGTTTTCTATCCTTTTTTTTTTTTTGTTCTTTCCTACCTCCAGGCTCCCACTCCCACCTGAACGAACGAGTATTCTAACCCTTTCTCCTCGCAGAATCTCGTAGAACGACAATTATTATTCGTTATTCCCCATGGTTAATCCGATCGGTTGTATGTATAGTTTGCTTCGGTCAAATCCAGCGTGCCCCGATAGAACCAACCAGTATTTGTGATATAGCGTGGTAAACGGGCAGATTAAGTGGATTTCAAGCGTTACCCGCTTCCATGCCCAGCCTCAAACAAAATAAAACCGAGAGATATACCAATATACATATAACAACACAACTACTACTATTACTACTACTATTACTACTACTATTGGCATGATACGTCCCTTATATTCTCATCTTTACCATTCGTGGATTTCTGATACTTCCCCTAAACCCAACTAAACCTAAACCAAAACCAAACAAAACCAAACCGAACTTTTGAAAAAAAATGAACAAATATTTTGTCCTTTGGAAAATCATGATTGCTAACATTCAAACCCAAATTTGGTTTCTCACTCGATGCTTTTTCATCGATTTATTTGTGTGTATGATTAAAAAAAAAAACTGCAAGTATATGTGTGTGTGTGTGTGTGTAATTTTCAAAAATTGTTATTATTAACGTTCGATCAAAATAAATATGGTCAAATAAATATTTATTTGTATAATTTAATAAATATTTCCATAACTACTAAAAATAATATTTATTTATGAATGAAAATATTACGAGATAATAATAATTATTTATTGAAGCAATCAAAACTACGAATACCAATGTAATCAAATCGTTTACGTGTCATAATTAATTATATAGAATGTATGGATTACAAAAATAATTAACAAAAGTATCTATAAGAAATTAATGCAATTAACTACTACAATTTCATTAAAATCCTTTTCAATTTTTGACAATCTAATTATTCTCGTATCAAAATAAAAAAAACAACAATTAAAATAATAAAACTATATCAATGTAATATCAAGTGTATTATACACAGAAAATAAATCTTGTGATGAGCTAAGGTGTATATATATATATAGGATGGGATACTATAAAAAATAATACATATTATAAATAATGTTAAGAATAAATCATTAATAAAAAATAAAACAAATCCAATTGTTCAGTTTGATACAATTAAAAAATTTATAAATAATAATAAATAAATTAATAAAGAATAAAATTAAGAAAAAATGTAATATAATTTAAAAAAAAAAATTTAATAAAACTTACAAAATAATAACACGTGAACAAGAGGAGAAGATTAACAAAAAAAAAAATAAAATAAAATAAAATAAAATAAAATAAAAATAAAAAATAAAAATGTTAATAATATAATAAAAGAACATTTTTGCAAGAACTTATTTTACCATAAACGAGATAATAATATAAGAAAACTAAAAGCATGGTGTGTGTATATCAGATACGTGAAACGAGTATAGAAGCGTGATAGTGAATAGTGTGATGGTGATGGTGATGGTGTTTGCGATGAGTGAGCTCGGCCGTACGTGTCGAGGAAAAAAAATTAGCATTTTAATCGTTTATCTACCAGGGAGACAACAGGAAAAGAAAAGAGGCTTTTCGGTCCAGTAGCTTCTCTCTTCCGTTAGTTGGACCCTTTCTTTTATATACACATACATAGATATATTGTACATATATATATATATATATAAGTACACACAGAGATAGATGAATATCTTGTAAGGCTGGTGACGAAGTCGATATTATCACGTGAAGCTTTTTTTTTTTTTGTGTTAAAGCAGAAAGCGTGTAAGCGAATACAACGTTATCTAACGAACCTATTTTCCCCCCTTGCCCTTCTCCCTACTCCTACTTCTTCTTTATCTTCTTCTTTATCTTCTTCCTTACACTTTGCATATCCATTTATTTTTTTCACCTTTTTGTTTTTTTTACCTTGTAATTCGATGCTTATACAAATCACATTATTTATTAAACTAAATTCAGTTTGTCGAATTTCCTTAACATTTATCATACACTTGATTAGATTGATAAGATATATTAATCATTGTTTTTTTTTTTTTTTTTTTTTTACAAAACCAAAGTCTCAATAGGGCAGTTAAATGAAAGTATTAGTATGTATACGCCAGTCTGTGGTGATTAAACTACATCGTGTACTACTAACATTTATCGGCCCTTTGAGAAATCTTTATCAAACAATACGTGTAACTAAGTAAGTAGTAGGCGTACTTATAACAAACTATATTCTATTCATTTAAAATGTAATTAAATACGAAATTTCTTATCTTATATAGAAACAAGATTTAAATCATTACTTTTTCAATCGTTTAAATAACATATGATATATGTTGGAAAGAAAGGGGAAGAGTATAATTAAATAATGTTTAAACGATAATACATTTGTTTAAATATTACATACTTATTAATATAATTCGAATATTAAATGTGAATCAATCTTGTGTTTCTGCTTCAATTTGACCTTTTCACACATTATATATATATATATATTTATTTATTTATCATTTATTAATTTATTTATTATTTATTAATATATTATAATATCTAAATATCTATTTTTATATAATAGAATTGTTCAACATTATTTTACCACGTTTCTTTTGTATTTCATTCTATTTATATCCTTTATACCTAATATCAATAAAACAAATAATCAATGATTATTATATTATAATACAATCTAATAAATAATTTACTTTATAAATTTTTGTTTTTTAAATAAATACAAATAAATAGTCAATGTATCGTATAACGTACAACTAAACACGTTGATAATCCCAAGCACGAGGGGGTTTACGATTCTAAGGGAAATAGTTCGCGGTACTCGAAACTGTGCATGTGTGTCTATCTATATGTATATGTGTACATGTGTGAATACCTGCTGTGAAATTTTATTAACGAGCGTGGTAACGGTACGCGTTTGATGGCTTCCCACCGGCAACAACCACACTACTAGTACCAGTAGGAGGATCAGCATCGATGCCAGTATGTGCTAATTAAAAGTGACGTATGGTGTCCCATGACGCATATCCATGTTCTGTCCATGATGTACCCTGTGTGTCCTGTCTCTTTCACTTCGCTGATCTCCCATTATTGCCTATCTCACTTTGATTCCTAACGTTAAACTCTATCCCTTACTATTACTATTTTAATCTCTCTCTCTCTCTCTCTCTCTCTCTCTTTAATTTCTTTCTTTTACTTTTATTTTACCTGTTATCATTTGTATATAATTAGATCCTATCTAGTTATTATACTTAAATTACGTATTACGTATGTCAAAATAATTTAACTATTATACAATATGTAATAACAACGTATGTGACAAAGAGTTAACAGAATTAGTATATTCTACACGAACGAATTCATCGATAACTGGAAGATACGGGCCAGATCGTTGTTCTCTTCTCTCTCTCTCTCTCTCTCATTCTCTCTCTCTCTCTCTCTCATTCTCTTTCTCTCTCTTTCTTTTTCTATTTCTCTTTCTCTTCTCTTTCTCTTTCTATGCGGGTTGGACATACGTGAAATTCTGTGAAACCGTTTCTAACGACGCGTAACGATTGATCCGATGCGTATAATACATATATACGTATGTATATGTATAAATACACACCAAACTGAGAATATATATATATATATATAGAAAGACATTCGTTTTGATCGATCAATTTAACCCGTTTACTGTGTTCAACGAGTATGCTCGTTATACGAAAAACAAAAAAAAGAAAAATAGAAATTATATCAATTTCGATGTATTTAAGTTGAAATTTTATTTAAAAAAAGAAGAAACGGACAAAAAGGAATGTGTATTGTTAGTTAAAACCACCAAGTATATGATCGATGCACCGTCTTCGTTGAAATTCACCTTCAGACTGGCAGGTGGTAATCTATATGAAAATTCTTATATTAAATATTGTTTATATGACTTTCCGAACATTACGCATGTGCATAATGAAAATAATTCACCTACTTAATAGAATTTATGATTATAACGTTTTAATTTTATTATTTTTTGCATTCTATTATAATTATTTTATTGCTCATGCGCAGTGATAACTCCGAGGATTAGATTTTGCTGTAATATAAGTAGGATGCATTAGAATATTAAAAGAATTGTTAATTCATCGAAAGAAATGTGTATTGTTAGTTAAAACCATCGAGTATATAATCGGTGCACCGTCTTCGTTGAAATTCACCTTCAGACTGGCAGGTGGTAATCTGTATGAAAATTCTTATATTAAATATTGTTTATATGACTTTCCGAACATTACGCATGTGCATAATGAAAATAATTCACATAATTAATAGAATTTATGATTATAACGTTTTAATTTTAATATTTTTTGCATTCTATGAAGTATTGAAGTAATTAAAGCCATCATTGTGCATGTGTGATAAGATAATTACATTAGAATGGAAAAAATACTAAAATTATAACGTTATAATGTTAAATACTCTTTATTAAGAATATCATTACCGTTACATACATACGTAACATTCAAAAAGTTATATAAACTACATTGAATAAATGCAGTTACATAGGTGACCACTTGTCAGTCTACAGGTGAATCTCGAAGATGACGATACTCCGAACTTATACGCAGTGCTTTTAATCATCAATACATATTTATTTCGTTTAATTAACAATTATTTTAATACTCTAATGCAACAACTTATATTACAACAGTTTTTATACACAAGTTATATACAGGATATTCAAAAAACACCGCGTTCAATACTTATATGATATATAGGATACAATGTACTGAGTAAAAAAGTTTTGTTAAACATATGTATATATATATATATATATATAGAGAGAGAGAGAGAGACCCTAGTACAAAGATAAGAAGCATCAATGTCCGAACATTTTGTAGTTGAGCTGGTCCAGGCTATCCTGGCATAATGCCACGGTCTATTAGCGTCAAGACAGTATCGTTAGGTTGCTGCCAAACTCTGAGAAAACGAGTACCTACCTGTCCTGAAAGTAAGATTTAAGGGTGTCAAGAGGTATGAGATATGCTCAACGTTACGCCCAAGAATTGTTAATAAGACAAGAACTTGGAATAGTTATAAGACATTTTAAATCGAGCTTGAACTATTACTCTTATTCTTCTTCTTCTTCGTCTTTTGACTTTACTATTAAAATCGATCGTTAAATCATTTTTTTTTTTTTTTTTCGTTAAGTTTATATATTATTTAGACAAATGATCAAATAATCGGAAATGATTTATTTTATATTTAAACAAATTAACAAATTTGTTTATAAAAAAAAAACTTAACTCTCCCAACGATCATTCCATTAGTATAAAATGAAGAACAAAAAGAAGAGGAAAAGGAAAATAAAAAAAAAAGACAAAACGAGAAGTGATTAAGGGTAGGAAATCTAGGCAGTCAATGCTTCCTAACTTTCTCTCTCACCCTCTTTAATATTTTCCACCCCGACAAAATTGGCCTGAACACCNCTCTCCCATTTCTCCCTTCTATCGAATGAACGAACGAACGAACGAACGAACCAAACCCAACCCAACCCAACCCAAACCCAAGCCCAACTACCCACCGCCCCGCGAGTAGGGTGCATTACCGATGCATTGCTGCTGCACATCCGTCTATTGAACTTTTTGATGCAGGCTTCGGAACTTCGAACCCGCCATCTCTTCTTCACCCTCTCCCATTTCTCCCTTCTATCGAATGAACGAACGAACGAACGAACGAACCAAACCCAACCCAACCCAACCCAAACCCAAGCCCAACTACCCACGCAACGGCATTTACGTCGGTGAATGCAACGACGTATGTCAAGCCGCGCCGACTCGCGTCAATCGAGTCGCATTGATCTCCCTTTTTCGATACTCCGTGATTTTTTTCCGATGCTATTTTTTTTATTTTTCTATTTTTGTATTTTTTTTTCCTCCATCTATTTCACTCTCTCGCGTACGAGAATGCTCTATGAACCACCTACCCCTTCATCTCCTACCTGATCCTCGTTCAACGCGTCATTTCGAGAACAATCATGGATCATTAAGGATGCTTCTCGATAAAAGCATTTTCGTTTATTTATTCTACTCGCCTTTTTTTTTTCTTTCTTTCTTTCTTTCTTTCTTTTTCGTGCAGAACAATTTTTCAAAATCGTTCTTCCAACCAAATGAAAGTGGTAGTAGCCATTTTTTTTTTTTTTTTTGAAAAAGTTTCCTTCTATTTTTGTTTCCCTTTCTACCTTTCTTATAGGTGCACGGTTTTTTATTTTTCATTTGTAATGCCTACTTCATAAATATAATCTTTGATATTTATTATATATGTTTTTCTCTCGTAAATATATATTTTATTTATTTATTTATTTTTTTGTTTTTTTTTTTAATTTATAATCATTCAATCTGCCATTTATAATTTTGAAACAAAAAACACGTTACTACGTTATCGTATTTCTATTTGTTTGCAATGTTTTCTATTTAATTTGATAAATCATTTATTTGTTATAAATCTTATCTATCAGTTACTAAAAGATTACAATAATTAATGTAAGTTTTGAGGTATTGAGAATGATTGAAGGAAGAAAAAAAAAAAAAAGGTTGGGAATCACTGGAAACATGGATCAGAGGTTTAACATAAAAGCAAAGAGAGAAAGAGAGAAAGAGAGAGAGAGTAGGAGAGTGAGTAGACGATTCACTCTGTGCACATAAATCGCCCCTGGCGTAGATCCACGACTAATATCCCCCACTAGATTTCGTCTTATTGCATGTTTCGCGCTACGATGGAGTGCCGAAATCTAATTTCAGAGTAAGATCGTTCCGGTTTATATAGACGTTGGAATAAGATGACGTTTAGAGTAACTGACAACGAAGTAGTTACCTTAGGAATCCTATGGATTTCAATTTTCAACAATTTTTTAATGACAAATTATTTCTTTGAACAATCAATTAAATCATAACAGAGATAGATTGATAAGATTTTTATTTATAAGAATAATATCTAATCATTTTTATTATTAAATCAATCAATTGAATATTTATGAAATTAATGGGTGCTCAAAGAAAAACGATTGAGTATTTCGATTGATAGAAAAAGGGAAAGTCTAAGTTGAGAACCTTCTATTACGTGTCCTAGATTAAAGATTATAAGGATAGATTAGTAATAGGCGAGATTTCTAACGTTTACCAGAGTGTTATTGTTCTTAGTTATTATGCAACATCTGTCGAGGCTAATATATATATTATATTTTCTTCTAAATAACATATCTTTTTATTACTAATAAATTTCAATACTGTTGTAATTGTTTTTTTTTTTTAATTATTTTCCCCTACTATCTCTATTTTAGAAACGAAAGTTGGATGGGAATTGCAATTCGTTTTTGTCTTGTTTTTCTTTTTTGTTATAAGGTTTCAATTGTTTTGAACTATTTGATCATCGTATATTTGATTGTTGAAATCTTTAGTTTTAACATTAAATTCCGAAACCTTTCAATGCGACAAAGTGAACACAAATAAAACAAAATTCATACAAAGTGAAAAAACATTTGAATATTATCTTTAAATCGCGCCAAAAAAGCGCGCGCTTGTCTACGACAATGGTGTGAGAGAGATAAAAAGAGTGACGCACCAGAAGCTGCGCAAACGTTCGACACTTCCATCTGTATATACATATATGTTTTTATATATATATATATATATATAATATGTGTGAATATATAGCCGACAAGCAAACAATGTTTAAGTTAATATTTTCTTTAGACACACACGTGCAACGTAGAATTTTATTTTAAAAAAGAAGAAAAAAAAATTAAAACCACAAAATGAAAAGCGTGATGCATAACCGCCATTAGTATTTTTAGAACATAAGTAAGTATTACTACTAACATCGTTAGAGAGTGATATCTGCCAAGTTCTTAGAAAATAGACACGAAATAACGTAATAAGTAGCTACGAAGATGAGAAAAAAAAAGAACTAATCAAAATGGAGTTTGTAACTAAAAGTGACCACGTGATAATATATAATTTTTCTTCTATTTTGTGTGCACACACACACACTCTCTCTCTCTCTCTCTCTCTCTCTCTTTCATACCTTTCTCTTTCAATCGCACACATCAAATTTATAAAAATACCGTAATCCTTTAATACACGCTTCGACTCGTATAAAAATAATTAATAATAATAATAATAATAATATAAATATAAATCCTATAAATTTCAAACAAACGAAAAATATACAAAATAAAGAAATAATACAAAAATCAAATTGAAATGAAAGAAAGAAAATGTTATAAAAAAATAAACAAACTTACCCGTTCATCCTGATGGCCTCTCGTAACGATGACGATGATGACGATGATGATGATGATGATGATGTACGTTCTTCTTGTTTTTGCTTTCTTGATCGATGATAGTAAGGTTAAGTCGGCCGTTAACTCGACCTCGGTATCACAAGGGTACTCGTTCTTGCATCCGTGGAAACAAGATTCCGAGTAGATGAAGAAACGTAACGATGCACAAGAACAACAAGAACACGAGCGCGTTGTTGATAAAACAACAGGTTGCAGCAGCACGGCACACGTTCTTATTACCACGAAAACCGATATATATCGCGAATGATTTATCAACCAAAAAGGAGGAAGACTCAAATAATTACGACGAAACATTAACGCGTCAACCTAAACATTTATACAACCCGGCACATATATTATATGTACACACATAGTATAAATATAGAACATTTATTTTTGTTTTGTTTTTTTAGGAAACACCTTTCTCTTTTTTTTTCTATTATCTATTCGCGCACGATCCGCGTTCCTATTTTATATATACATATATATATAATTTTGTATGTAATACACAGTGTGTTTGGTATTTCCACTTGTTCTGCGCAGATTACCTGTCTTTCTCTCTTTCTCGTACACGTTGGATAGCTATCTCTCTCTCACTCACTCTTCGTTTATCCTCCCACCACTCTCTCTCTCTCTCTTTCTTTCTCTTACTCGTTAGAATACAAATGAAAGAGAGAAACACAGCACTCTCTTAGTAGTAGTTGCACTTTTTTGGCTTCCTTCGAGCAACTTTGTTTTTGTTATCGTCAAATGTCTTCGTTGTTGTTGTTGTTGTCAATGGCTATTAGATATCGTCGTGGTCAGTATCTCGGTGACACCGTCAACTGTCGTTACCGCCGCCGCCGCCGCTGCCACCACCGCACCCAACACAACGTCCAATAAGACCAAGCAACCAACCTCGTGCCAACTTGGACGACTTCGATCCGGACGACGAAATATGCCACAGAGAGAGCCAAAGGAAGAGTTAAAGAGACGACAGATGACAGTCAAAAGAAAACACGATAAGAATACGTAGACAATGTCGAAATTCGATTGGTTACTACAGCTAATCCCAACCAAGGATTTTTCGTCGACAATATATAAAAACACACGCGTGTATTTGCAATACTATCAAATACAACATATATTCATTCCTCTCCTCACTTCAAATAGAAAGAGATAAAATGAGTAAGTGAATAAATGTGTGAGAGTGAACGTGAGGGGAGTAGAATAATAGTTGTGTTGGTAATAATAATGCACACGTAGGAGATGAAAGACACACGAGAGATGATTGTAATCCGCACGTTTTTAAACACGAATCTCTCGACGACACTGTTAAACAAACCTAATCGATATATATCGACTACGAAACTTACTCGATATTTTCTTCCAGTAATAATATTAATTATTTTTCACACGTAGGAATGAAATGATTGTAACGAACGAACGCGACAACGACGACCACGCGCTGCCACTTTCAGACCGTGGAATTTCGCGAGGGTAGAACTTACTCTCTGTATACGATAATTATCGTTATGTAACAACTAGCGTCATCTAGTGATCGAGCTATACGACTACGTTCGATGTACGACGCCATCTTGATTCTCAGTTAGTCACTCGCTAAGCTCGCAGCCGGTCGGTCGTGTTCTTTCACTCGTCTCTCTCTCTCTCTCACTCTTTCTCTCTTTCTTCCTCTCTTTTTATCGATTTTTTTGGCGGAACATTTTATCTACGCAGTTTTGTAGAACACTGAATGCGCGTTTTTTTTTTTTAATCTTCTTTATTCTTTCGATTCTTCTGTTTTATCGTCTAAGATACGAAAAACGTTTGTTATCGTTCGTAGAATACTGTGGATAAAGTGGATCTCTTTTTCTTTATATGAAAATAATTCATCTCCTATAAACGGGTTAATATATACGTAATCATTTCCGTTTGTATTCTTACGTGTGTGAGTAAAATTTGCTGCCAATTTTAGCTACTGCGTAGTTATATACTCTTTGAAGTTTTCTCTAGGATGATGACGCGTGGTTACGCGAGTGGGCGATTAGAAAACCATAAGTGCGTGCGTGGTCTGGTGTTCGTGATATTTATGTGCAAAAATAATGTGTTTTCATAAGTGGATGAAGGAAACGGATATTATCTTACCAGGATAGATTTACTCACCGTCGATAGGAAAAAGATGCATTGGCTAAAGTTGGATCTTCATCGACTGTGGTCAATTTACCTGTTTATGTAAGTACATGCATGCAATTTTTTAAAATATAAAATTAAATAAATTTATATATACGTTTAGAATATTATTATTAATTTAATTCTATTTATTTTATATATAATAAAACAAATCGATTATTTAAGAATCAAAGATACAACATACGTCAGGATTTTTAATATCTATCAAAATTTTGTTTCTATTCAAATTGGCGCCATATTCAAATGCTTTATTAATATTATTCAATCCGAATATAGCTGATATACGTGGACATATCATACCTTCTATTCGATAATCTAATAAATTTTCCATAGTTTCTCTATAAAAAAAAAAAAAAGAAATATTATAAATATGTGTATACATTTTTGTTGTATATATTATTTTTAATAAATATCGACAACTAGCCTATATATAAAAGGATCGCCATTTTTATAATGTTCCATTGCAAGTGTTAAGATGTTATAATTCAATGGGAAAATATATGGATATGGATACTTCGAATCTCTCGCATAATCGAGAAAAGCAACTGTTCCTTCGTGTTCCAAACTAAATAATAAAATTATTATAATATATAATAAATAAATGTAAAATTAATTAAATTAGATAACAACAACATAAATGTATACTATTATTATTAATATTTTTTTTTTAAATGATGTTCATTAAATTTTGAGATAAATATTTTCAAACCATTTAAGAAGATTTTCAAAATCAGTTCCACCAATCGTATCGATAATTAAACGAACATCTCTTTTGCCAGTAATTTGTTCTAATTTGTCGCTGAGTTCACATCTATTTCTATCGATAATTGCAACAGCACCAAGATCGATACTAGACTCGAACAACGTCGAACTATCGCAAACAATAATTGGCTAGGGAAATGTTAATTAATAATTATTTCATTAAAAACTTCTAATCTCTCAATTATTATTATACTTTAATTATTAGGTTGTACCTTAGCTTGAAAGATGCATGCTGCGATATTAATGGCGGCCATTGCGGAGAACATGGAATTCGTATTAATTAAAAGATATTCGTCTTTTTTTAATTGAGTTCGACGACCAAGGATTAAAAATGGCGAGAAATAATCGTCGGTTAAACTCGCCGCGTCTTTCATTGATAAATTTTTCTTTTTTCCAAGACTAAATATGTTCTAATGTTCATTGCATTATTAAATTCAATAGAAAATTCGCTGTATTAGTTTTACACAAAATTTCGAAAAATAATCTCCAAGGCAAAATATATAAAACATTATAATTATTAATAAATTATTTATTTTACCTCTGGATGAACAATACAGGTTTCCGCGAATGCACCAAGTTTCGGATAAATGTGAACCAATACCTCTTCACCCCAATAACAATGAATTTTTTCCTGTGCCAATTTACCTATTTCCACAATTTTACCTGCTGCTTCAAATCCAAGAATCGTTTCTTTATCAACAATTCTTTTATGTTCATTAGCCCACAGCAACAAATCGGTCATCGTAATACCACAATAATGCACCTCGATTCTAACCTTGTTTTTTATTTCTTTTGGTTAAAATTCTGCTTCCAATCGAACAATTTCTTTTTTTTTTCATTTTTATTCCCCCTTTTTTTGTTTATTTATTCATTAAAAATTCAATGAACACAAACCTCTTCATCTCGAATAGTTTTTTCTTCAACAAAATCAAGCCTGATATCACGTGGACCATACAATTTGGCAACTCGTATCATTTTTCCAGTATAATCCTTTGGTTTAATTCTCAAAAGTTGAATAATATCATTCAATTTCATTTTGAACCATGACATTTTATTATTTTTATCAAACGAATACGATTTACGATGATAGAAATTTTTCTTGAAAAATATCATTGCATATTTAAACTTAGCATACATTTCTAACATATAACCTATAAATTATATTTTTATATTTACTTATTATTTATTTATACTTATATTAAATCGCTATGGTAATGGTATATTTCAAAGTTCGTGTCTTATAAAGTGGCACGCCATGTTGGTGACCCCTTCCCTCTCACCATCACTATGAAACAACCATCATCACATGAATACCACACTATACTCGTCGTTCAACCAACCTTCTGCCATTTCCTACCATCCCTATAAGGTTGTTTATCCATTCTCTCTGCATTTGGCATTTACTAGCCTTTTTTAACCCTCCTCTCCTTCGTTTCTTCGTAAAAACATTACTCCGAGTAAATATATATAAATAAAAATAAAATTGATAATACGAATATAAAATTATATAGGTTATCACGATTGTATTTTATTGTCGTCTCTTTCATTCTTTCTCTTCCTTTCTCTATTCTCGTTTTACATATGGTATATAAAGCGTACCACACCATAAAGAAAAAAGAGAGATTTTGCATCATGGTTTCCTGATCTTATGAGGCCCAATATTGCGACTCTCGATGATTCCTAAGATGGCTTTTGTTAAAGTCTTCTCTCTCTCTTTCCCATTATTTTCTAATAATTCTATTAGAGGTTAGTTTATTGTAAAATAATAAAATAAAATTGTACATTATTTATTATAAAATATAAATAAATTCATTACTTACAGGGGGCTAGTATTTACTTGTTTATTACTTGATAATTAAAGTTTACATGTAAAAATAAAAAGAAAGAAATATATATATATATATAAGAATAAAAATAATTCTAAATTATTTTGATAACATTTAATCAAAATAATAACTAATCCCTTTGAACAATAAATGTCTTATGTTATTTATTATAATTTAATATGTTGTAATTAACAAATACAAATAAAATATATTGAACGATTTATTTGATAAAAGTAATAATAATATAATGCAAATAATGATTCATATTAATAAATAAATATTTGTATGTATAATATGTTGATAGAATTGTTGAATATTATATTAATTAATTGCTTCACTTATATATTATTGATAAAAGTCAGGTGATTCTGAAAGAACTACCAACCCATTTTTCTACAACCCTTGGATAAAGAGATGGTATTCCTTCTAACCTTGTCGATATTTTCTCTCTGTTGCTATGACCAAAAAGAAGAAGGAAGATACTCGAAAGCTTTTAAAAACGAAACGATAGAATCGTTGAACTCTTCTTAACATGTTATCCTGTTTGGTGATATTCTAAGTTTGGTATCAGATGGCGACCGTTGATGGACAACAAGGTCCACAGGACCACTCCACCCTACTTGAATCCTACAGAAAGAAGAAGTTGGTCGTTCTCATTTGTATTTGTGTAAGGATTCTCAAGTATCCAATGGTATTCCTACCTAAAACCTCTGTAATTTCGTGAAGTCCTGTTCCTTCATACTAGCCAGATGCTTTCAAAATCATTCGAGCGGCAAAATTTTCATTATTTATCTCACTATACGTTAAATAGTAATTGATTATGTCTTTTTTTAAGTTGATTTTTCTTTATTTTACCGAAAGTTTGTATTAATAATGAAATATTTAATTGCTTCATATTTTGCAAGATAAAATTTCTAGTAATATTTTTGTTATTATTTGTTTCTTTATTTATAACTAAATAATATAATAATTTATAAAATTAATCTTTTGTATTTACAATTGTATTTCAATGTGAACACACATTCACATTTGTAATTTATAAATTATTATTTATTTATTATCAATATCTAGAGACATAGATTTTATTACAAACAAATTAAATAGTTATATATATATATATATTTGTTTATTTAATAAATAACATATATTACATAATAAATGTTAACGATAATTCGTAAAGTTAAATGTCATAAAAAATTACATTTTTAATATAATATTCAATTCAATTATATTTAGTCAATATGTATTTACATTTATTATTTCTATGGAACGTAATAATTCATTAAACAAAGAAACAGGGAAAAAAAGTTTACATATACCATAAGATTTTAAATAAAGGTTGAAACGTTTCTTCCATACTTTCCTGATCGAAGGTGTATCGTATTACACGTGACTGTAGTCTTTCGTCTCGTTTCACCAATCCGATAACAGAAAGTGTATGGAGAAAGAAAGAATGGAAGAAAGGAAGGAAGGAAGAAACAAATAAATAATAAAAGAGAAAGAGAAAGAAAGAGAGAGAGAGAGAGAGAGAGAGAGAGAGAGAGTATCGATTGCAAGCATGTTTGTGTTGCAAGTTGCATTAAAACAAAATCCAAAGTAACTTATGGATTCTTGGTGAAATTAGCATATTAATAAGAAAACCGGCGATAACGGTCAGGATAACAGGACGAAAACGAATATCATCGAAGGTTAGTTTGACCTCGAAGGATCCAAGATCAACTTTATCGATCTCCTCGAATCCTCTGCATTCCTGATTACCAAGACTCCGCTTTTAGAACTCAATGGAGCGAAACTAATTGTCCGAACGTTACGAACTTAACTTCCTAAAGGCCGGATCCTTTAGATAGGTTACCGACTTTCGCCATTGTTATCCAATGCAACCATCCAACCCAACTCAACTAACCTTCATCTCGTTCAACCTTTTCATTATGAATGGAAGGCGTTTCCTTCCTACTTTCTCATAGGTCAATTCAAATTTTATTTTCTATTATTATACGAGTTTATTACTAATGAATTATATTTTTTTATTTTTTGTAAATTATTATTTCAATTATTAGTTTATAATAAATGGTATATTATTATATAGGGTAATTTAAGAATATCAAAAGATATATTTTACATATGTAGAATTCGGTTTATTGGTTTTTTTTTTTTTTTTTATATATATAGTAAGTTGTTAATAATGTTAGAATAATTTTGTTTCAAATTATTAATAAAACATAGTAAATAATTTGTTTATTTCATTCCTAGTTAAAGGAGTGTAAAATATATATTTTTTTCTTTTTATTTTTAATAGTTTAATTAATAATTACTTTTATAATTAGATTGAATATATTTGCAATACTTCAATTTTTAATACATGTAATTATTTTTACAATATAATTTATTAGTTTATATCATTTTTAGAATATTTATTTTCAATATTATATATGTTGCTTTGAAGAACAGGTATGGATTGGTTATTAATAATTGCATTGTTTAAGAAATATAAATTTTATTTATTAATTATTTATAACACCAAATGTAACGGATGATATTACTTTGCTACCAGCATTCGTTGTAGAACATTCTAAGGGTAGTAATCCTATCTTTCAAAATACTTTCTAAAAGGTTCGATCTTTCTTTTTATTTTTGCAAAATTTTGCCAACCCTAAGTTACCTCCTGAATTTGTATGATTTCCTCTTAGCCAAGGTATCATTTTTAATTTCTCTTTCATTTTTTTTTAGTTTTGTAAATTGAGATTCAAGGTTACATACAGGTTGTTCGTATTTTTGAAATTGACAATGTCATGGTAAACCATATCAATCTTTTTAGTCCTTTCTTGTTGAAAGAATATGATTTACTTATAGTTTTCTGTTTTTTTTTTTTCTTAATACATCGTACAATTGGATTTATGGGAAATACAAGGTGGTCGTACTCCACCTGTTTACTTACTAACTTACACAGGTAGAAATGGTGAAAATGGCGAATGATGCCATATTACATGCGCAGTGTAAACAACTCCGTTACATCGACATAACAGGAGAATAAAAGGAGCAAAGAGGTTTAACGGGTTAAGAAACTTCACGAAGTAAAGGGAGTAGAAGATATTATCATAAATGAAGTTTCATTAGTCAATATGTATAATTTCTTTATATAACAATAATTAAAATCATAGAAAACAAGAAACTCAAAGGAGAGTACGAGTTTTGTATCTCAGCAGTTCTGAAAATAAAATTACATCAACATCATATATAAATAATTTAAATATATATTTTTATATATATAAATAAACAATATTTGTAATCGATATTTAGAATATTTATTTCTAAATTTGCAATTTCTAATTTTGTTCAATTAATTTAAGATTAAAGTTAGTTTGTGGCTTAATTAGAAATTGTGTGAGAATAATATGAAAAAGAAATAAAGTTTGAATTATAATAAAATATTTATTTTTGTTAATTTTTTTCTTTATAGAATTAAAGTAAGAATTATTGATAACCCTAATCAACTTCGATATAAATAAATATCTTAAAAATAAATACCTCTAGTTCTCACAATAAAACAAAACATGTCTCCATCACCCATCCTGAGACATCAAACCAACCCTAATCTTCTACCAATAAAACTGAAGTACGAATCAAACAATAAATTGAACATATGGTGGGGCTAACGTTCAGCTCTACCAAGGGTCGACCCAGACAAGAGACAATCAGACAAGACCCAAATAAGAAAGAGTGAGATAGTGAGAACTGTGCAAGCGAATGAGAAAGAATATGAGAGAGGGAGAATCTCATCAAAGACATTTGATAGAGATAAATAGAGAAAGAGAGAAAGAAAAGGTCGAAACATAAAGGAGAGAAAGAGAATCTATATATATATATATATATAGATATATCCAAGGCCAAAGTAAGCTCCATGGGTCTCCTGCGATCCTGTTGAAAATGCGTGGGCGCGGTCTCCCCGAGGGCTGGCCTCGGCCAACGAAGGTCGCACCCTTTTTCGAGTGGCGCACGTATCTGACCCTTTCGGCCAGCCTCGCGGCCACCACTCGTCGTGGCCTCCTAAACGCGAAGAGACACACACAAACACACACTATATTACTCCCATTCATACCCTCTTTCTCTTTCTATCGGTCCTATCTCTCACTCTCACTCTCACTCCTTTTATCTCGCTTTATTTCATGGTCCCTTTCGACCTCCCACCCTTCCCCCCCACTACTACCGATCCTCCGTTGTTGCCTGCCTCTCGATACACTCTCTGGACCAGTCGCAGCATCCGAGCATTCCCTTCTTCCCAAACGGAAATTTCGCTGGAGGCATAGAGAATGAGAGAGAGAGAGAATGAGAGAGAGAGAGAGAGAGAGAGAGAGAAAGAGACTGTGCGAATTTGGCAAACCCAAAGACGCATGCTCCTGCTGCTAACACCCCCTCATTGATTCCTCTAACTGTACTATAGTGTTTCATGAAAGAGAAAGAGAGAGAAAGAGAGAGAGAGAGAGTGAGATTTCTGCTTGGTTAGTTTCTCGCCCTTCTACTTTAGGATTCATCTTTGATCCTCCTCTTGCTTCACCACGCATGCCAAAAACAGCCTTCTTCCTTTAGATAGGCACTGCCTACACTTAGGGTTCAACCTGGTATTAGAATGTTTGTTCTTTTTTTATCTTTCATTATTATTATAAGGGTTGCTCGAAGGGTTGCAGGGTATCGATCAATATACTTTTTTTGAGTATTGTATATGTGTGTGTGTTTTTTTTTTATTTTATTTTTTTTTTATTGTTTGTTTTAGGTATACTGGAGAACTATGAAGATGAAACCAAGATGGGCTGTTTAGATGTAAAAGAAATCTAATTGTATTACTGTATTATGGAAAGGGTGAGATTGGTTAAAGGGTACAGATCCATATAAACTTTTATCTATTATTTTTGCAAAAATTTTTAATTTAAATAATTTATATTATTTAATTTGTATTTTAATTTATATTTTATTTATATATTTAATTTATGTTTTTAATTAATATTTTAATTTATATTTTATTTAATATATATTTATTATAAAAATATTTAAAAAATATACAATATATATTATATCATCGTGAAGTAACACAAATCAGTTTCTAATTTGTACCATGTGTTCTTTTAAAAAAAAGTAAGAGAATTAGAGAGAAAGATTAGACTTATGGTTGGTGGTTTTCTATCTTCTCTTCTCTCTTGGTTTACCACACATGCCAAAAACATAGTCTGTGTTTAAAGACAACCTATGTTTAGATACAACCTGTGTTTAGGAACAACCTATGTTTAGGTAAAACCTACAATATTGCAATATGACGCAACCTCGTGCTATTTTTATTTATTTAATATCTTAATTAAAGCTTTACCCTTCGAAGACTTTAATCAATATCTTATTCACAAGTTTCATTAAACATTCTCACATATACATATCTATATATTACAGTTAACTTGTAAATTCTTGTAATATATTTTTTTATCTTTTTTAAATCAAACGTTTCAATTGTAACAGATTAAAGTATCCAATCTTTCAACGAAATAAATAAAAGTATTATTTATTGTTTCTACTATGTAAAAGAATTTTGAAGGGGGGTTGGAATATTTCCATTTGTTTCTTGTAAATATGAAACAATCTTGACAAAACCTTTCAAAAATTATGACCAAAATTTACAACCCTTTGCATGATTAAGCTCTAAACTTTCCATCCTTCCACATGTTAGATGAACTTTTCAATCTTTTTTCATATATACAAAATACTTGTAATCCATGTGTGAAATGAAACTTGAAGGATAACGTCGAGATCTTTTATGTTTTTTTAAATTATTTTTCAAATACAATTTCATTAGTAGGACACTAACTTTCAATCTTGAAAATAGAACCCTTATAACAATCCTAATAAAATAAAGAAACAATACAACAAATCAGTTAATCAAAATATCAAGTAACATCCCCAATGTAAATGAACCAAAAGTTCGTGTGTTTTATAAACAATGATTTCCAAAATAAATTTAACACAAAAACAAATAAAACAAATTATGCAGTATCAAAATAAAGTTTCAACATAATAATCTGCCGAATTTTTCATTCACTCCAATACACGTGGAAAAAAGAACCAAAGGAATGAAGAAGAGGCCCTATCATTAATCATCCCTATAGGGGGAATCAGGAACATATATAACATATAGATATAGATATATTTACATATAAAGGTTGTATTATAGTGATAGCCAAAGACAGACTGATAGAATTCCTTGGGGTTCCTGTGATCCTATTCGAAGAGCGGGGGCGGCTCCCGCGGAGGGCAGGCCGTCAAACTCGCGGGGCGGAACCCCGAGTTGAAGAGGCGGTACGGAAACTTTGTGCCTGTCCAGTCGCCGAATTTGAAAAAGGTTTAGGCACGAGAGAGAAACATTAAATAATATAGACATTTCTAAACAGGTATTAATACAGGTAAACATTGATTATTAGAACCTACCTGGAAGAAATAACTGCACTTTCTTCGAATCATTCATAAATTGGCTTGTTAGATTCTCGTGAGAATGAGTGAGTGAAAAGAGAGAGTGTATGGGTGTGTATGTGTGTATGTGTGTGTGTGTGAGAGAGAGAGAGAGAGAGAAAGAGAAATGGAAAGTCGAGTCTGGGCTGGATGGAAACGCCCAGAGGATAGTTTCGTCTTCGTTCCACTAACTATACATATATATATAAATATATGTAGGTGGGTTTATCATGTAAATTAATTTATTGGTATGAAGTATATATATGTATTTGTGTGTGTGTATCAATTCTCTCACCTCCCTTTATATTTGGATATGTAGTAGAGAGAGGGAAAGGAAAAAACAGATATATGGGGACAGGTGAGATTTATTATATTTTATTTATAATATTTGTCTTTAATTGAAATTCTTATTCTACGTGTATTATTAGGGTGAACCAAAAATTCAGCAATTTATTGTATTAAAATTTTATTTTAAAATTGCGTAATTCGTTTCAATTGTTTTTGTCAAATTTATTTTGAAAATATTAATTTACAAGTTGGTGATATTTTATGAAAAAATTTGGTTTATATTTGTTTTACATTAAATTATCGATGGTAATAATTAATAAAGGTATTATACATTTTATATATTAATTTTATTATAGCTTGAATAATTTTAAATATTTATTTAAAAGTAAACAAATTTAAATATTTATTTTATTAAAAAATTATATTTTCTTTACTATATTAGAAGGTTATTATTTTTAATACATTTTTGTTTCTTTTTTTATTATAAGAATACAAGGAAAAATCTAATTAAATATTTAAAATTATTCTATCCTAACAAAATAAATAAATAAAATATAAGTATATATAAATATAATTTAATTTTTAATATATAATAATATTTAATTATTAATTTGTGAATTACATTTAAAAATTATTCAATACACATATGTGTATTTCTTACAATAACATTTAATTAAAATTAATACTCTGATGGCTTTTTTCTAAATAACAAAATAAATATTTAGTTTCTTACAGCTGATAAGTAAAACCTGAATAAAAATGACTTTTAAATGGACGACTTTAATTGGTAACGTCAAGAGAACAACCCTCTCAATTAAAGTTTCTCCACCCTAAAGGCGAAACTCCTCTTCTTAGAATTACTACCCTTGATTCCAGGAGAAACACATCCCCCATCTATTCGAACCAACGAAATCGACTTTTAACCACGTTGCCACCCCTGTTTAGGGGATTCCCCCATTGAGGTTAACCGAACCACCTCTGAAAGCTCCATGACACCCTAGTCTACTTGTTTACTTTACTCTATTGTCTACCCACCAAGTTAATGTCTAAACGAGATTTATATATTTTTTTGTTTATCTTTTATTAATAAATTTCACAGAACGTATCGTTTGACTCTTTCTATTCCAAGGATAACTGTAAACAAACATATGTTATCCTACCACTTTTGTCCGGTTTCCAACCAACGCTAGTTTACTTTTCTCTTTTATATGATCCTGTTACTTACCAACTTATAGACGGTTTCATCCATCAATAATATATATATTTATTTCTTTTATGATTTTAAATATGGTGAAAACAGAGAAATATAACCTCAAAATTTTATTCACTTTTTTAATTTCGCATTTGATGTTTCATCGTATTATAATATTAAGATAAACTTCATCATATGTTTTACGTGTCTCTAAATTTGTAAGTAGTATAAATAACTTTCTTAAATTATGATTATATGTTTATTAACATAAACGTATAATTTTATAAAAGTAGTAAGAGACATAACCTACAAACGATGACTATTATTTTATCGATATTTTATAATATTAGGTTAAGAAAGATTAAAGTTTCTACGAAAGTATTATAATTTTTCAATTGATAATATCAATTGATGAATAGTTAAGTATACACACGTGTATGTAATTAAATAATCACGCCATATTATATAGTGGACATAATGATTAGTATGTATCAATAGTACGCATGGTGCGTACGTATGAATATTAATTACATCGTAGGTGACATTGTTCAGGCATACATGGACGTGAAGGAGGTTTCCAGAGTATGTTTGCTGAACCAGTCTTTGCTAAATTTACATTGACTCGCATGTGAGAAATAAGTACATATAATTAATGCAATGATTACATACTTGGTTGAGTTATGAGTGTGATATGTTTTTTTATTATTTTTTTATTATTTATTATATACTTAAATAATGTATTAATTGTACATTCATCAAAATATAATAATAATAATAATAATAATAATAATAATAATAATAATAATAATAATAATNAATAATAATAATAATAATAATAATAATGTAAATATAATAATATATTTATATATTTATTTATATATAAATTTTAATTTATTATTAATTTGGAAATTTATTATTATTATAATACATATATATTATTATTATTATTATTATTATTATTATTATTATTATTATTTATATATTATTTATATATTAATAAATGTATAAATATATTATTATATTATATATATTATAATAATAATAAATTTTCAAGTTAATAATACATGAAAATGTATACATTATAATAAATTATATTGATAATGTATATTATAATATTTATTGTATTAGTGTTATAATTAAAATTAAATGAAATTGAATTGTAAATTATAATTAACAATTAAATTGTATCAGATAACATTTATATTGTTGTATTAAAATATTAATAATAATAATTATTAACAGGAAATAAGTGATTTGCAAAGAAAAAAAAAAAAAAAAAAAAAAGAAGAAAATTCGAAGTAATTATTGTTTATGTGAATACATTTCTCGTACCAATGATCTCATGCAATTGAAATTTTTACATTGTTCTGTAGAAAACGATCTTTAGAGATTTCGCCTGGAGACTTCCTGAATCGTGATTCATTTCCGGGCCGAGGTTAATATTAAATGTACGATCTCTTCCGGTTTTCCTAGCACAATCACGACCATGATCACGATCACCTTTGTCATCTTCGATACTTATATCGTACTTCCGCGTTCCTATGTGATTCTACAATAATTTATTATATTCAATTGAAATAATACAAATAAAATCTTTCAAAATGTTCATATCGAAATGTTATAATCTTAATTTTGATTTATTAAGAATATTATTTACGTTACACACATGCTAGACTTTCAAAATGTTATATAAACAACATTCAATAAAAGAACTTTCATTGAAGACAACGTACCAGTTTGAAGGTGAATCTCGAAGAGGACGGTACTTCGAATCTATACACAGTGCTTTTAAACATCAATACACATTTATTTAATTTTATTAACAATTATTTTAATACTAAATACACTCTAATTCGCCCTACTTATATTTCAGATTTTTTTAACACATATACATTGATTTTAACCCTTTGAGTGTTGAATACTTTTAACTTAATGGTTTTGTAGGAATGTTTATTATTCCTACTTAATATTATATATAAATTAATTATATAAATTAATAATATAAATTCCTTAATTTCCTATTTGTTTAATTTCCTATTTAAGGAATAATTTATTATTAACTAGATTCTAATAATAAATTATATATATATATATATTAATATATATAATTAATTTATATATAATATAATTATATTATAATTATATATAAAAATATAAAATTATATTATAAATATTATAAAAATTATATTATTTATAATATTATATGAAAATAATAATTATATACAACGTAAAAATAATTATATATTAATATATAATTTATTATTAATTAATTTATTAATGTAATAATAATAATATATATGTAATGATGAAAGTTTTTCCTTCTGTGAATATAATTTAATTAATCAATATAAAAATTACATTATATTTTACAGTAATATTAACAAATACGTATACGTATCGATAGCACACTTTAAGGATTAATAATAATTTTGTATTATTTATATTTTATTATTAATAATTATATTAATAATAATTAAAAAGAAAATCACATTTATTTTTTTGTTATTCTATATTTTATATTAATAATATAATTGGATATAATTAATTAATAAATATATTTTATTTATTCACAGATGAAATTAAAATTTATTTTTTGAATAGGACGATTACGAAAGAGAAAAAAAAAAAAGGAATGGTAGCCATTGCAAAAACAAAAAAAAATTAATAATTCATTTCGCAGATCGGAATAACCTTCGTAGAAATACATGACTGTAATTAATAATTTTTTTTCTATGAATAATCTAACAGGTATAAAAATATAATGATGTCAATGACCGATGTAAAAAATGGTGGTAATTCTAATGGGGTAAAACGAATAATCGAGGAAAATTATCTTGAGAATTCCTCGATCAGATGTTATCCTGTGAGAAAAGCGTGGGTGGAATCCCAACTAGGCGGGTCTTTTTATTTCAACCCGTTAGAAATTCAAACCTTTGTTTCCTTCTCTCTTTTTCTCTGCTTCTATCTTTGTTTCTTTTCTTCTTGTAACATTTATTATTTTAATATTTTTTCGTTCATACATTTATTACATAAATTTTATTTATTTATTTCATACACTTTTATCTTTTTCTATTTGTTTATTTTTATATAATTTTTTTTTTTATAATAATTTATTTATAATACAACCTTTAGAAATTCTAATATTTTTTTTTCCTTTGTTTTTGTTTTTTTTTTTTTTTTATTTAACCAATACTTTTGCAAGATTACATTGCATAGAAGAAAACTTTGTTATTCGTTATATTTTTATTTCTACGTTTTTTGTATTATAAAATTTTAAATGTTAATTTTAAATTTAACATTAATTATATAAAACTTTAGTAAAATAAATTTTATTTTATTTAATTTTAATTTAATTTCTATTAATATTAATTATTATATAAATTATAAATTATATTATAAATATAAATATATAAAATATAAATTATAATAAATTCTAAATTATATAAATAAATATAAATTATAAGTTTAATTAATAAATGTTATTTTTTTAACAAGTATAATATAATATTATTTATATAAATTAATATGTACAAATTTATATAATGAAGAATAATTTCTTTAAAATAATAAACTTTATTATATTTATTTATCTATCTATGTATCTATCTATTTATCTATCTATCTATCTATCTATCTATCTGTCTTTTACTTACTTGACGAGCCGAATACTGTCGAAGAACCGAGAACTTCCGACAAGTTCTACTTCGACCAGAGTATCATAAAATTGGTATAGAATCAACAGGTAATGTAAAAGTGATGCCGCCATTTTGATAAAGCCAAGCAAACCAACCAATATATGTATATATATATATATATATATATAAATATATATATTTCTATATTGTATATAGGTAAAGATAGAAAGAGAAAGAAGAGAAAAGCTTTCTCATCGAGGATGTTTGCCTGCTTCGAATATGTGAATATATTTTATTCAACCCTTTCCCTCGGGCTCAGGATTAAATAATTCTTGTCAAAGGGTTGTCACTTCAATCCCTTTTAGGACAATACTAAATAAACACAACTATAGAAACGTGTTTGTGAATTAAAAAAGTATATATATACTATATATAAATACATATATATAGAAAGAGAAAGAAAGAAAAGTGAGGTTAAGTGAATGAAAGAGAAAGACAGTAATATGAATTGACTTTCTCTCTCGAAGCTCTTATATTACTCGTGTCTTCGAATACCCGGATACTTATTTAACCTTCCCTCAACGAATACTAGTCATTCTGACCAGATCCTTGCAATAATCAATCATTTAATTCTAATAATTAAATTATTATTGTTTAAAATGTGGTTGTTTGTTTGTATAAACAATTATACAACGATTTACTTCTAATGAAGATTATATATCTGACACTACTAATTTGTGATGGTTAAAAAATAATTCAAAATTACATGAAATTTGTATTTTACAATTTAAATTTGATTATTGCAATAATTTATTGATTTACAGTTGAGTATCCTGCAAGGATCAATCAACGTAATGCGTGTGCTTGATACAATGCTTGTTTGTTATTTGCATGTGTACATTTATGGGATTGGTTAAAAGGATGTAACTGTAATTTGTTTTTTTTTTCGTTCACATGATTAACAATTAACAATTAGGTTATGTAAAATTATTAATTGTTAATATGATCTGCAATTTATTTTGAAAGAAAGTTGCTTCACTTTTTTTCTACCCCAATTTTAAGGATTGATAGATTCTTGTATTATTTAACCACAACTGTTGACATTTTTTACGTGATTAACAATTAACAATTAGAGTATATATTATAAAATTATTAATTGTTAATATGATCTGCAATTTATTTTGAAAAAAAGTTGCTTCACATTTGTTTACCCCATTTTAAGGATTGATAGATTCCTGTATAATTTAACCACAACTGTTGACATTACAAATAATTATCAAATAATGTATAATAATTTTTGATTACAGTGTTATTAAGTATACTGTCTTATGACATAAACTTAAAGTCTAATATTAAAATGTAATTTAACGCAAGTTTTGCTTAAAATTACACACACACACCTAACTAACAATCTTGAGTTTATTTCAACAAATTACATGATAACGTGATCATTATAAAATATTAGGTCATGAAAAAATCTTCCCAGGGTCAATGTACCCTCTCCCTAAGGATTTGTATTCATCGTCAGATCAAAATCTTCATTGAGATGTCTAATTTGAATGAATAAATTGAAGTATTCGGATATCCGGATTGCAAAGGTATTATTTACTTTCACTCTGTGTCCTATTGTTTGTTGTAATTATACTTATTTTACAAATACAAAAAAAAATACGATGGAACGTGATCATTTTCACTAATACAGTCACATATTTACAACACACACACATATACAGTAGTAGCAGCAGCAGCAGCAGCAGGACAAGTAAAACTACTAACTGAAATTTCAACCAACCACTCGATCCTTCCTGCTAGCCTGTGATCGAGGGATCAAACCAATAGACTACCGATAGCCCTTTCAATTATTCGATCGGCTTCAACAACCATGGTTTCATATTTGTCCATTTAGTATTTTATTTTATTTTTATTTTTTTATATTGTTTTTATTTTTTTGTTTTTTTTTTTAACTTGTATTTAGTTGAGACCCTCTTGTAATCATGATAGAATGTTTATAAATGTGTGCGTATGTTGTGTGTGTGTGTGTGTGTGTATGAATGTAGGTCAAAGTGTTTTTCACTTTCTTTCTTAAAATCCTTGCAGATAACTCGACAGTTAACCTCCTGTGTTGATCTTCGTTCCTGTTACATGCTCGCGTTATGATACCATCGATCTGACTCGTGCAAACACTTATAATTATGTTAATTTAATTATTATTTAAATACAAATCTATTTTGATTATAGAATTAAGTTCATTTGTTTATTTCAGGTTTGACGATTATCAATTGTCTTGTATTTTATTTTATTTTTTTCTATAGTATTCAGATATTTCTTTCTTGTGAATGAAGAAACAGAGAATATGTTTTAATTTATAATTTTAATAATAATTTGAAAAAATAAGTCTTGACTTAATTCCTTCATTTTGAAATTGTACAGTAAAAAAATCTAAAAGATAATTTATATATTTATATATATATATATATATATTTTCTTTTTACAATTAAATAATTTCCTTTATTTTATTTGATGTTTTTTTAATAAATAAATTTGTGAGATAATTTTTAAAAATTAAGAGGATTTAGATAATTTTAGAATTACAGTAGAGATTTTTATCTGTCATTGTAAAAAAAAAATATGGTTCAGTAAATATAACATAAAAAATATTATACAATATTTATTTAAATATATTAAAAATATATATACTAATATAATAATTTGCAATTATATATATATATATTTATTTATTTATTTATATATTTATTTATATAAAATAATTAAATAAATAATAGAGTGTATAATATAGTATATTATAGTATAAAAAATAAATAATATCAAAAATTTCGTAAAAAGAAATATAAATCTACAAATATATATACATATATATATATATATATATGTATATATATTTCATATTATATATATATATATATTTATATATATATATATATAATCTCTTAGTTTTATCAGGAAACCATAAGGTAGAATTCGTCGAAAAAATAAATTCTCAGTAAGCTGACAATTGATATATATATATATATATAAAATATAACTTGTTGGTCTGAATCCGAAAGTTGTCTCGTCTGAATAAAAATGGCGTCCACAGGTAGCCATTAAAATAACCGACCAATCATATCCATGACATTCAATATAATCGAAACATATATAATAATAAAAAAAGAAAAAAATGTATGAAGAGTATGATAAACGAGTAGTATGAAGCTTTTATAGAGGGGCGTCGACCCCATAAGATATTAGAAGACCTTCTATAAAGTTATGTCATCCCTTTCGCGATGTGTGGCTCGAAGCACTTGAACGACTAACCCTTTCCTTCTGCCCCTAACCTCGAAATATCAACCATATGTGAACTCCTAACCTCTCTACTGCAATCTGTATTCATATTTATTGATTTTATCTATGTGTATGTGTATACAAATCATATACATGTATGTATTCTATACTTATACATATAGATACATATATATGTATATATTTCATATATAAATATGAAATATGTATATTGTATCATATACACCACGTGTTCGTATCGTTTTATATTCGGAATAAAACGAAATAACGTAGGGAAACGTAAGAAGTTAAGAATTTCGTTGAAATTTGTTTGTATTTTTAGCCTAGAAGAAAGAAATATTGTTTTCTTGCTTACAATTAGAATTAAGATAAGACAAATTCTTTTCTCATACGATTGAAAAAGTCTTCGATTGGTCGGCTGTTATCAGGAGCGATGCATCGCACTTGCCTGTTTTCGACCTGACGAATCCCGCCCACGTTCGATAGAGAATGCGTGAGTGTATGTGTTAGGAACGAGAGAGAGAGAGAGAGAGAGAGAGAGTGAGAGTTTGGGAGTGTGAGAAACGATAGAAAAGTTCGGTTTTCCCGTTCAACTCATGCTACTCTGATAAGGCCGGAAACAGCCGATTGATTGGAAAGCCCAGTGTGAAGTCTCACACGATTGGTTGATCATATTCCATCGAACTCTCACGAGATTCTTTTCAATCCCGGTTTATCCGTTTGCTACCATGACAGCCTGGTGTTGACAAAAAATGCGAAACGCTTTTTTTCCAACGTATTGCACAATTTCCCTTACGAAAGGGATGGAATTACAGGATTGAACGACCCCCCCCCCCATGCTTTTGATATATACAGTAATTTTATTAACATAATCAATATCTTGTGTGTCATTATTGTTATAATTAACATAACAATCATATATATATTTTGGAAATTATCATCAGTTTCATTTGATATTTCTTCATGTTGTTTTTATTTCTTTTTCTACAAATTAAAATAAAAATAATAATTATTAAACACGTTAGAATAAGATTATTAAAATGAATTGTTTAACGTTTAATAACAAACTACCAACTTGTAAATAATTATTCACGTTAGTATTGATCGTTTAAAATACAGCGTTTCGAGTTACCTTCTGTTACCCTGACGTTTCGTTTACCCTACCGATAATCCTCTTCGTTCGTTCCTTTAAACATAGCATTCGTTGAAAGGAAACCGTAGGGGACAAACTATGAAGAAAGAGAAAGAGAGGGAGAGATTTGCAATAGGGTTGGAATGACGACACGACGATAACGAGGCATGACGATAATCTCACGAACAAAGGAAACTCGTGGGAGATCCTAGGGTCGCATACCTCGTTAGGTGGTAGATGTCTTTCCTCATACTATATATATATATATATATGTATATTCTCATATTTATAGGTGTAGGTGTATGAATAAATATTGTTTATGTTCAATGGTATTAATATTTTATGGGAAAATTAATTGATCAAATGGTAATTATGAGAATGAATTAATTGTATGGTGAAAAAGTAGAAATGCATTGATTTTATAATTTTTATGATTATTTATATTAATATATATTGTTAAATAAATAATAAATTTAATTGTCTTACAATATGTTCATTTATAGTTAATTTATTGTCATAATTATTGGTTAAATTTATATCATCCTATTAGTGAAGTGTTGATTTTTAGGTTATGGTAACAATCTAATTTTAAAAAACGATATTAAAAGAAAAAAAAATATGAAGGAAGGGATAAAAAGAGAGAGAGAGAGAGAGAGAGAGAGAGGGAAAGAGAACACCTAGGTAAGAATAAATTGTATTTATTCGTAATATTATTTTGTATATAACTTTTACGCGTATATAACCTTTTGGAAAGTCATATAAATAGTAGTCAATAAAACAACCTTCATAGAAGACAACGCGAATCAGTTTACTGTTGGATTTTGAAGAGGAAGGTACGTTTAATTTATATTTCATACTTTTTACATTGCAATAAACATTTTTATCAATTAATTAACAATTATTTAAGATATATCGAACATTTTATTGTACTCTACTAATATTTTAAATAGTTTCAACTAAAATATATTATTTTACACATATATTAATAATTAGAAAAGTATTTTAAAATAAACCAACATTTAAACAATTGAATAATTTATAACAATTTATATAAATATATATATATATATTTAATAATTTAATATTTTWAAAAAATGTCGTCACTTTTTCTGGTACCTGACAGATTGGCGAGTGTGATATTTTTGTTTAATAAAATGACGACATCACATTCTGTTTAATTAATACATACTTGTATTATATATTTAATATATAATACATAAACGTTTTCATAATTACCAACTTTATCTATTAGAAAAAGATTAGATATACATACATACATATATATATATATATATATGGTAAAGAAAGAAGAAAAAAGTAAAAGATAGGGAATAATCTCATATTTGATTTATTTGAAAACGAACGGAAATGGATACGTTAAAATAAGAAGGAATTCTTTATAATCGAGACAGTCAACAGTTGTCAAAGGGGGAAAGGCAAATATGCCGATTGACCTCTTCGATCACCTACCAACCTGTTCGAGTTTCTATGAATGTTTCGTTGGTTCTTCCTAACCCTTTCTCGTTCTCTCTTTATTCCCATCGTCTACGATTTCAGTAAGAATAAAGGGAGAAACACACGAGAATACATAATACAACTATATATATATACATATATTTAATACACATACAAATAAATATGTATACAAAATACTATACACATGAATACACATACATACACTATACATATACATATAGACAAATATATAAAATATCCAATACCAAGTTAAACACGTAATTTGTTTGGCTTATACATCTTTAATTACATCATATATAGAAACAGAGAAAGAAAGAAGTAGAAAAAGAGAGAAAGAGAGAGAGAGAGAGTTATACAATCAAATAAGCATATATATATATATATATATGTATAATACAAAGAAACACATAAAAGAGTATTGAGAATTTCAAAGTAAATAGCACTTTCGTCAAATTCTTTTGTATCATGAATCCCTGATCATTGTCTCATCACTTTTCTTTTGTATGAAATTACTTACACAAGCAGATTATAGGATTATAATAGTCTTAATCCCCAATTCAAATGATAATTCAATACCACACACATAGAAATATTAATAATATCTTTCCTTATATCATACATTTCATTCACTTTTGTCTATCTTATTCTATTTCCCTTTTATTAATCATTCATTATTATTATTTAAAATAATTAATTTGTATTAATTTCATACACCCGAAATAAATCGAATTTATTGAACTTAACCTATATGTTAGAAATGATATAAATAAAGATTGATTTGACTCGGTAAGTGGAGAGATGATGAAACGAACGATTTGATTGGTCCGTTTCTGTATTGATCTTTATGATTGGTCACACCCTTAGTGGCCCAGACATTTTCTGGATGTTATCCTGTTATGGTATTCCCGTACTCTTTTGTTCCCTTCTATCGAACGTTTTATTCATTTCTTTATTTCTTCTTTCTTTCTCTTCTTGTCAATAATATAGTTATATATATATATATATGTTGTATATGAATATTTATATATATGTATATGTGTATGTATATATTTATATGCATATATGAAAAATCGTTGGATATAGGTGTCTCGTTTAAATCGAGAAACGATTTCTCGTTATTCATATTATCCTGTGACGAGGAGAAGTCCGTTCATTATCTTCGTCTTTTTCATAGCAACTTAAGAAACGTAATTGTATTTTTTATTTTTTTTTTTATTTTCTTTCTTTCCTTCATTCTTTCTTGCTCTCTTATTTTTATGTTTTGTTATTCACATTGATTTAGCAATTATCATCGATAACACACACACATCCACATGTATTTATTTTCTTTGTGTATGTATGTACGTATGTGTATACACACATGTATTACTGAAAAGTAAAATGAAAGAGAAAGTAAGATTATATATATATGTATATAGAATTGACGTTGGAAAGATAAAGGGGAAAAAAAAGATAAAAAATGAAATATCAGAAGAAAGAAGATAATCCTGAGAAAACCTTAGATTAATTCTTACTTGTTTCCTATTTTTCTTCTTCTACTTTTACTTCATCTTCATCTTCATCTTGCTTGTTGTTATTGTTATTGTTATTGTTATTGTTGTTGTTCTTTTTCTTCTTTTACTTTACCTCTTGTTCTCATTTTAAACGCTTAACTCCACTACTATCATTCACTCCTTGCATCAAGTTTCTGCAAATTATTTCCCCGCTTATGAAAACCTGATACACCTAACGGCCATCGTTGAACTCTACAAACAATTTGTAACATCATCTAATATGAGATGAAGAAAAATGATTAAAATATTTCTTCTATCTTTCTTTCTTTTTAGCTATTTTATTATTTCATTCATCTATTATTATATCTGTCATGGGTAAAACAATGACAGTAAAATAAAATGTTGATCTAATTTGTTGATCTAATCATTGGTAATATTTAATTATTATTATTTATTATTATTTTAATTATAATTAAATGAAAACAAAACTTATCAACTTTGAAATAAATTCAATTTCATTTATCACTCAGCATTTCTCGTTTTACAAAAATATTTTCTAAATCAAAGTTAAAGTTTTAAGTTTGATAAAATAAAAATATAAATAATAATAATTATTATTTTATATATATATAAATATAAATGAGAATGTAGAAATTCATATTATTTTTGTAAATAATTTTCTATCTGACTGTCAGCAGTAATTTTTACTTCATTGTAAAATATTATATTTCGGAAAAATGTGAAATTCGTTGACCTTGTTTTCTTAGAAATTTTTATAGGTCACCGTGTTGGTAATACATTGAACTAAGAATGTGTGAGTAAACAGTAATGCTAGAACACACGTATTCAACACTACGTCGTAAAAGTGTTTATTTATCCTTTCAAAGTCATTCAAAGTGGTTACACATATATTTCTATGAATTTCTTTGTTGTATTGTAAATACATATAAATAAGTAATAAGATTATGTTTCTTCAAGCATTGAACAGTATTCTAAGAATTTATTTAGGTCAACGGGTCGATATTTTTCTAAGAAATAATTTAGATCATAGTCCATAGTTTGTTGTACAAAAATTTGAATGAATTAGCAACATTAATCGTATTATATAAAGTAAGCATTTATTTTTAAATATATAATGTTGAAATATAATTAATTAATAGTAATATTATATAATAGTAATAATAATTAATAGTATTTGATATTTTTATTTAAATAAGAAATAATTAACATGTTAAAAATATTATTGTTTTATTTTAAACAAAAATTTTAATATGTTATATTTAAATAAACAAAATAATAAAATATCTTTTTCAAAGTATCGATAAACAACATTAATATAATATTTTTTTCATATCAATATTCACGAATTAATTAATAGTATTTGATATTTTTATTTAAATAAGAAATAATTAACATGTTAAAAATATTATTGTGTTATTTTAAACAAAAATTTTAATATGTTATATCTAAATAAACAAAATAATAAAATATCTTTTTCAAAGTATCGATAAACAACATTAATATAATATTTTTTTTCATATCAAAGTTCACGTATTAATCGATATTTATATAAAATATCTAATACGTCACTGTATTCGTATCACAACCAATTAAAAAATAATTCTACATGTAAAAAAGAATAACATATTTTTCTAGTTTACAATATAAATTACAATTTAGAATTTTGATAAAAATTTATTAGAAAATCTATCGTATATAAAAACCTTTATACAAATAAATTTGCGTACAAATTTTTCTACAAGATATTCAATTTTTATATTTGCTCATCTTTTGAAAATTATTATTAATATTATTTTGTATTTTTATAATTAATTATTCTCATTCAATAATTCAATTCAAACATCAAATTCAACGTAAATTGTGTTTTTTACAATTTAATTAACACTAGATTTACGGATGTTTTGTTCATTATTTTTTAATGACGTAATAACATTGTTTGAATAAAGGATTGAGTAAAGGAATTGAACTAATATTTACGTATATTTCATTACGTAACTAAAAACCAATAAGTTTTCAAAAAATAGTATTTAAATTTTATAAATATATAAAATAATCAAATGTTCAATGAGTCAAATTGGCTCAATTCGTAAATCTAGTGTTAATTCTCTAACACACACACACACAAAACATTGAACACATAAATAATAATAATTTTCATTGAATCATCTCTTAATTAAAAATAATACAGGATAAATAAAAAATAAATAAATAAATGAATCCTATTAATTCGATCGAAACAAGGTATTTAATTACACATATGGACATACGTATTCACGGTGTTTCTATTCTTCAGTATGTGACTTCCACCATTGCTCTAAGGTCGTCGAAACATCCCACCCTGACTCACACACCTACCCTACACTACCCACCCACCTTACCACCCACCTCTTATGCATGTCTCCGCCTTTAAAATTGGTTCGATGGTGTGGCATGGTGCACACATGTGTGTTCTTCCTATTTGATCATGTTATCCTAATACCGTTGACATCTGCGCGATTTATCTTTCTTCAGCCTTTTAACGATGAATTCAATACATAGGGTGTACACAGAATAAAGATGAAGAGAAACAGGTAAGGGGTGAAAGTAAATATACACTTCACATAGTATGTGTAATAATTTATTTCATATGTGTATAATATGTAATTATATATATATATATATATGGTATATGTATGTTGGTAATATGTATATTCATATGCACTTTACATGGTATGTGTAATTTATTTAATATGTATATAACATATATATGTGTATTATGTTATACGTTCCTTGTTGGTAATATGTACATTCATATATATTTTATATGGTATATGTATTTTATATTATATGTGTTAATATATAAATAAATGTATGTTATACTTCCCGNTTAATATATAAATAAATGTATGTTATACTTCCCGTGTTGGTAATATGTACATTCATATATATTTTATATGGTACATGTATTTTATATTATATGCATTAATATATAAATAAATGTATGTTATACTTCCCGTGTTGGTAATATGTATTATATGTTATACTTTGCGTGTTTGTAGTATGTATATATATAATATTATACTTTACTTATACCATTTCCATGTTTCATGCTATCATCTTCCGGAAGTTGGAAGAAGAGTTTATAAACTGCGAGCTTTGGTTCTATAGTTTCCTGATTACTTGATCATTTCTACCATATATAGACTAAAAAATGATATAAATATATATATATATATATATATATATATATACCATTTCCATGTTTCATGCTATCATCTTCCGGAAGTTGGAAGAAGAGTTTATAAACTGCGAGCTTTGGTTCTATAGTTTCCTGATTACTTGNTATATATATATGTGCGGTTTAGGTAAGTGTATTGTATAAGAATGTATTACTGTAATAGCGTTTGGTTTAATAAGAGGAAAGAAATAATGAACTAAAGTGTTATGGATTAAATTGTTACACAATTATCTCAAGTATAATATGTATTTTAATAATTATAAAAATGTGTATTTTTTATTTAATAATTATTTAATTATTAATAAAAATTATATTATCAACAGGTGTTATGAAAGAACAGTGTAGATTTAAGTTTCATGTTTCTTTTCACATAATCTTTCTATTATAAAGTTTTATCTTTATATTATTTATTTATTTATTTATTAAATATTAGATAGAATTAATATGAACAAATAGAGCATATTATTTATAACATTTTACATATAATATTGTAAATAAAACACAGGAGTTTTATGAAAGAACAGTGTAGATTTAGGTTTCATGTTTATTTTTCAAATAATCTTTTTATTACTTTGTATATTATTTATTTGTTAATTAATTAAATATTAGATAGAATTAATATGAACAAATAGAGCATATTATTTATACCATTTTACATATCGTATTTTAAATTTCTATTCAACTGTTAAAACAAATTATTTCATACTTTGAAATATTATAGATAAATTGATTTTATTTTATATTTATATAGTATTTTATTAATAATAAAAACATTTTATTGCATTAGGATAAATTCAGTTTAGAATTTAATTTTTTATTACAATAAAAAAATGTTTGCCTTTTTTTTTTTTTTTTTGGAACACATTTCTGTCAGCGTCAAATATGTTCACGAATCTCCAAAGAAGTATTATACTATCCTGATTCCAGTTTGTTTATTTTGTACAGAACAAAAAAACTAAAAAAAAAAAATAGAAAAAAATACAACAAATTCAAATGACCAATAGACTTACACGCATTGATCTTCAACAAAAGTAAACAATTTTATTTTAATTTATTTTTCAATATTTTCATACGAGAAAACCACATGTATTAATTTCAAGACAAATTATTCAAATTTCTGTGAAAAAAAAAAAAAGAAATTGCAAAACAAATTGCAAACGAATGATAAACAATTTTTCCTTATTATTTAAACCAATAATTTTTCTAACAAACATTTGTAATGTATTATTTAAAGATCATGCTTGACACTATTCTGGATTCCTGTTTGATTTTCACGTGTAAGAAAAAGAAAGATTGGTGGTAGAAAGAAAAAAAATTGTGAAAGCAGGTTTGTAGTAATCATCCTGAAAACAAAAAAAACAAAAAAGGATTCTTGAGTGTTTGAAAGATTATTATTTGATCGTAAACAGATTTTGCTCGGTACTGATTTAAAGATAAATGCGAGAAACAGGAACCCATGAAAACGTTGAGATGAATCAACGCCGAAATTCTATGGTAAAGGGCTACGAAGAAGGTGGTGTAGCCCTTTTATGGGTGTCCTTGATCTGTTACTCCCTAAAGGGCATACGCCTACGCACTTTTACTAGGAAATCATGAAGAAAGGATTGGTTCCACTGTTGAACCATGCCCTTCAAGATTATTCTTCCTAAGAAACTTTGAATTCACGTTTTAGTTATAAATAATCAATAGAATTAATAGAAATTGTTTATTATTATTATTATTATTATTATTATTATTATTATTATTATTATATTAATTATTATAGAAAAAAATAATCTATAATAGTTCAAATTAAAAAATAGACAGATTATTTAATTCATACTTTTGTTTATATTATAATAATTTAATGTTATATATGTGAATTTATATTATTATAATATATATATATGATAATGTTATATTATAATATTTATTTATATTATTTTTTAATAATTTGCAGTAAATTAATTGTATAAAATTATTATTTAACACATTGGTTTATGCAGATACAAACATACATGCGTAATTTTAAATAATAATTTTCAAATTTTACCAATGTTTCAAATCTTTGAAAATCAATCACATATTAAAATTAAAAACATTAAAATTTAATTAATATTTATTGTATATAATAATATATATATATTATTATTATTATTATTAATATAAATAATATAATTAAATGTAATTAAATATCAAATTATTTATCAAAGTATTTATCAAAGTATTTGTTTATTATTTAAATTCAATCAAATTGCATTAACTTATCATTTTATTTTTTTTTATTATTTTCTAACATTATTATTATAAAAAATAATATTATTTCATAATGTAATTCTAACTCTTAATAATTTTTATTAACAAAAGATCCAAAAAGAAATGTTGTCTTCAACAAAAAAAAAAAAAAGAAAAATAAAACCACGTCTCGATAGAACCAGATCGAAGGAGAGATGGTTTGCTTGTTGCATGCAAGGTCAAGTTGTTGCATGGATACGCATGTAAATGAATGGGGACTGGATAGGGCAGTGTAACAGGCTAACAAAGAACGCAAAGAGTCTTTCAAGGGTCTTATAGGCCTTTTAATGCTCTTGAACAAAACAACAACCAACCTCCAGTGGTAGTAATGGTGTGGTAGTGGTGATGGTTACTGTTAAATTAAACTGATCAGAACATTTTTTCTTATTATATTGAATTTATCAAGTCGTATAAATAATGTACACATACTAATAAGTTTTTAATTTAAACTAATACTATGATATTATTTTTTTAAATTACTTTTTATTGCARATGTTTAATTAATTAATTTAACAATTTATTCTTCCATCTTTTATTTATATATATAATTTTTTTTTCATTGATTAGTTTTATTCACAATTGTTTAGATGGTATACGACTGTTCTTATCAAACGTGTTATACATTGTTTGTTTGTTTGTTTGTTTATATTTTTTTTTATATACATATAAAGAAATATATATATATATATATGAAGTAGCAAAGAAGAGTTGTCAGAAACTGTCAATCAACATTTTAACGAGTAATCACGATACGACATTGTTACGATACTCTTATCAAGTGTACAGAAATTCAGAGGAGTTGAGAGAATTTGTCCACACCCATTTCAGTTACGAACAATATCCCTGTTGGTAGAATCAGGGTTGGGGGTGCAAAGTATTAGGTTGTTAGGTTAATAGAAGAGGATTATTTTAGATAAGGGTAAAGAGGGTAAAAAGGGGGTTGKTTGGTTGGTTGGTTGGTGTGTTGTTTATTCGCAACATATGGGGATGCTGGTGAGTACTGAAACCGGTGTTCAATGGCACCCCATTGTGTCATTTATCGATTACTGAAGACTAGTTTTTGTTAGGTTTAAAACCTTACCCGCATATCGATCGAATTTCTTTCATCTTTTTTTCTCCAAACTGCCAGCTGATTTTATTTTTTTCTTACATTCGAATAAGGTTTCTTTTTTGATTGTTTTTTTATTTTGTTTTATTTTGGATGTAGGTAGGTTTTATGGATATTTGTAGAAATTATTAAAATTTATAAATATATTAGTATTTAATTAATAAATCGTAATAAATAATAAATGCAATTTAATAATATTAAATAATAATTTAAAATTATATATTAATAATATTAATATATTTATTTATAATTGTAGTATAAATAATATTAATATATTTAGAAAAATAATAAACAATAAATACAATTTTGATAATATTAATAATAATAATAATAATAAATAATATTAATAATAAATAATAAATACAATTTTTATAGTATTCTTAAATAAATATTGAAAAAAGAAAAAAAAAACAGAAGAAAACCTCAAGTGAACCCTGCTGTTAGATCGTTGATTGGTCAAATGAAAAGAACTTAAATTAATTAAACCTACTTATACATTAAATGAATGTAACGATATTAAAAGAAAGGGTCGGCCCTTTTGAACTAATTCATGTCAATACAGTAATATTTGGAAATTCCAGGAAAATATAATTTCATTGAAAATAGTTGAGTCATTTCGAATACTCGCAGTCAGTTTCTTCAGTCTCCTTTACTTATCATTTTTCCTGATATACATATACGATGTATACATACATGTCTATAAACATACACTAAAAGAAGAAGAAGAAGAAGAAGAGGAAGAAGAAGGAAGGAAAAAAAAATATTCAAGTAAAATAAAAAAGAATAGAAAAAAATTGTGATGATAGTAGTGGGGGTAAAACGAAGGAATAAAGTTCGAAGCCACTGAAATTCTTTCAAGTTATCAGTTTATTACGGTTTCTCGATCAGTCTAGACGTTTGTCGGACTTTAAACCATTCAACATATATACATATACATATATATATACATATATATAAAGAAACAAAAAGAAATTAATTAATTTATTTAATTTATTATTATTTTTTTAGTTTGTGTTCGTAATATTATCCATTTGTTTAATATAAACGTGCTTGTAACCCGTTATATTTTTTTTTTTTGTATTTTTGTGTTTCCTTCTTTAAGTTTTTAGTTTATTATTTCGGTTATTTAGTTAATACAATAATAAATAAAAAAAAAAAATATTATAACAAAAAAAAAAAATAGAAAACACGTTCGAATTTTCGTGGGGTATTTTTTTTTTCTTTTTCCTTTGAGTTTGATTTCGTGATGGTGAATTAATTTTAAATTTGTTTTATCTCGATATTTATATAGATCTGATTGTTCGATAATTTATTTAATATAATTCGAACTCTGTTTGTAACCCATTATATTTTCTTTTTTTTTTCGTTTTGTTTCGTTTTATTTTTCTTTCCTTTTTTGTTTGTGTTTGTTTCTTTGATCAAAACAACATTCATATACGTATTTCATAGAATTTATCTCAATTTACGTCAATAGATTTTTCAATATAAATCGTTTCTCGACCTTACACTATAGTCAACGCAATAAAACTTAATTATACATATATATTAATAACTATGATTTTAGTATTTGTTCAATAGTGAAAAACACGAGTGATGTAAAGTGACTAAATGTTTGAAAGATATTCATGAATTTAATCGATCAATTTATTTCATTAATTTTTATATGTTTTGTTCAGTGTGTATATTACATATTTTTTGTGAAGTTTATTAATTTAATATTAAATCAAAATGTTTCTAAACGAAACATTATTAGTATTAACATATACAGCCAATATTATGTCGAGATTACCTACGCAAAATAAATCAACTGCAATTGTTGATTCTAATGATTTTATTAATCAAACAACTACGACACTTTCTCCGGAAGAAAAAGAAAATAAATTTGATTTTGAAGATCGTAAGTAAAGTTTGAGTTTTTTTTTTTACAATTGTTACATACAATAATTAATTAAATAAAATACAAATAATTGTCGATGTTTCTCTCGATAAAAAATATTTTCTATTTTATTTCTAAAAAGTTAATGAAATATAAGTCAAAATAATATAGTAAATATTAATATTAATATTATTATAATATAATAATATTATAATATTAATATTATTATTTTATAAAAAGAATATTTCTTGGATGTTAAATTACAAGCAACGTTATATGAAAACGTATATAGAAATAAAATCAAATGAAATAAAAAAATATTTAAATATTTATTAAAATATTTATATTAGGAAAAAATAAAAATTCCATTATCAAAATCAAAAAAATTTAAATTTTATCAAGTGAAATTGTTATCACATATCAAACTGAACCTTGAAATATGTTTTTACTTATGATATACATTTATTTTATAAGATAAAATTGTTAAATATCAATAGAAATATTTGTTAAGTTAAATGTATATTTTATTTAAACTATATAATTATTATTAATTATATATTTATTATTTATATATACATACATATATATATATATATATATATATATATATATATATATATATAATTCAGTAAGGAATAGACTAAACACGGATAACTGAGTACAAGTTACAGATAAAATGACGTAGATATTGATAAAACTAATGATAACCTTTCTCCTAGGTCAATTACGTTTGTCCGTCTCTTTCAAATCTTAATTTATTATTAATAATAACTAAACGTGTCTCTCTGTTATACCTTGAAATAATTTTTATTTTTTTTTTATATATATATCTGCACACATGTGTTAAAAAGTATAGCAAAAAAAAAAACAAATCAGAGATAATACGCGTTTATGTATTATAATATAATTGGTTATCAAAAATAAACAAATGTAATGTATTATAATATCTTACCACTAATTATAATTATAATCTACAAATTAATTTAATAAACACGTACGTACGTATGTACGTATATGTAATTTATTCGAATCTTATTTTCTTTTTTGTGACCCCCGGTTGAATGATATTCCGTCATACGGTTTGTTTAAGAATTTTGACATCTTACAGGCGTTTCTTTTTTTTTGTTTTTTTTTTTTGTTATTGTTTTTTATAATAGAAATAAATTTATTTTTCTTTTTTTTTATTTTATTTTTCATCCAAATGATACATGAAAAATTGATACAATTGATTATGGTTTCTTTTTTTTTTTTTAATTTATTTGAAAATTCGTTTATAAAATATTGTGACAAATAGGAATTAAACAAATAGAACATTAATTTTACTTTTACAGATATTATATTTCAATGATGTTAATTTAATTAATATTTTTTGTATGTTTTATATTATTTAGAATGGTATATGTGGAGGTGTTACAAACCATATGGTTGTTTTTACATTGGTGCACCATGGTCAGGTGAAAATCGTCCAGTTTCGATGTTTCCAATAAGACCAGACAGTATTAATCCACATTATTTACTATACACACGTGACACCATAAATACAGATCTTATGAATCAATCTTATGAATTGAAAATTGATAATTCTGAAACAATCAAGAATGCACCCTTAAAAAATGATAGCAATTTTTATTTTGTAATTCATGGGTTCTTAGACAGCGGTGATAACACCTGGGTAATGGTGAGTTTAATGGTTTCTGGTGAATCAATCATTTCTTTTTTTTTTTTTTTCAATTATAATTTAATTTATTATTTTGTAGAGGACATTAAAAGAATTATTATTACGAGAAGATTGTAACGTTTTAATAGTAAATTGGATTGGAGGAGCTGGTCCGCCATATGCACAAGCAGTTGCTAATACAAGATTGGTTGGCGCCATGTTGGCTCGTTTAGCAGCACAATTAATAAGTATTGGTAATATTTTACCATCAAAGATGCATATGATTGGTCATAGTCTTGGTGCTCATACAGCTGGTTATGCTGGTTATACATTAAGATCACGTTATCATCATATTTTGGGAAGGATAACTGGTAAGAAAATAAATTGATAAAATGAAAAAAAATTGCAATTTTACAACGACTAATACAAAATATAATCTTAATTTCTCTTTTAACAATAATCTATTATTTATTCGTTCATGTATTTCAATTACTTTTTACACATTTTCCAAAAATTACTTTTCATTTTTCTCAATAGATTATGTTCGAATAAAATGTTGCATTTAATTGAATATTAATTGAATATTATTTATAAATTAATAATTGCAATATGAATTTCTAATTAAATTCAATTGGTACACTTTTGATCATCTTTATTTTGTTTCGATACACAAATTTGCCATGTTTGACGTGAAAACTTGTTTCCCACTCTTTTTTCAAAATCAGCTACTTTACTTAAATCCCACCAATCATATTTCATTTACTTATGTATGATTCATTCGTACGTACGTACGTACGTACGTAAGTACGTTCGTTGGCTTATTCGTGCGTAACCCGAATGATCCCGAACCTGTATCCTTCATCTGTTCGTACACACGTGGTTCCACCGACACTCCGGAGACATACGAAGATGGCCGATCGAAACCCAACCGATCAGGGTAACATCTATGATGGAAGAGAAGCTTTTACCACTAACGTTTTATGTTTATTCTTCTTCTTCTTTTTTCTCTATTTATCTCTCTCTCTCTCTCTCTTTCTTTTCTCAACTACATTTTTAGAATATTGTATAATAAACGATAGAAAGCGCATCTCATTTTTCGAGTTAAAGATCAAACCCCGCGTGATTTGAAAATCATTTGACAAATTTACATACGCGCGAAAATCAATAATAATAATAATAATAACAATAATAATAATAATAATAATAATAATAATAATAATAATAATAATAATAATAAATAAAAAAACACATTCGATTCCTTTTAACTCTCCAAATTTATTATCTTTCTACATTTGTTACGTAATTTCTTGTAAATTGTTTTAAAATTTTTTTTTATATGCAAATTATTTGCCATTTATATAAATGAACACAAGAGAGATTATTATGTAATATATATTAACAAATCTAGTCGTAAAGAAATTATTATTCATACTTTTTCTTTTCTTGCTTAAGAGAATATTTTTAATTAGAAGAATGAAATAAATAAAATGGAGTTTTTTATAATTAAATATTTATATAACTAAACTTTGATCAGATGATGATAATGATGATGATGTTTCTTTCTTCGTTCTTTCTTCTCCGAAAAAATGTCCAGGTTCATTGTTACGTAAGCTATCGATCCCATCAGGAACTAACAGGATAGTAGAAAGTATTCGAGATTGATTCGTCCCTTTTTACAAATTTTATTCTCTACTAAAAGGATCATTGAACTCTTTCATTTTTTTTTTTTAACACCATCTTTGGTCAGTTATTTTTTTTCATTTTTAAATTATTTTATAAAATGAATTGAATTTATTAATTACAATTATTATATTACAGTTAATAAATAATTAATATATTCGTTATAATTATGTAATGAATTGTTACAAAATATTTTGATATTATATTTAATCGTAATAATTATAATATTATAATTATTATTGATTTTGATGAAAAATATTTTACGTAAGATCTTTCAATTATGTAATTTGATATATTTTATCGATTTATTTTTTTTTTATGCATCTTTATGGTTTGTTAATTTTGTTTTACTCTTCCTAGTTTTGCAAAACACACTTTTGAAATTTATTTTACACGTCCAAAAAAAAAAAAAAAAAGAGAAAAAAAAAGAAAACAAATCACATTTCCTTCTTTGCGTAATGTTAGTTGTAATAAAGTATTTTGTAGTCCGGATACGACGAGGTTGCGACAAAAAAATACCTATACACATATACAATACATACATATAGCTAAATTTCTTGTAACACTTAAACGTGATATCATCTTTGTTGTCACTTGAAAAAAAAAAAAAAGGAAAAAAGAAAAGAAATTCGCAGGAATAGTTAACCAACTTACAGGTTAATTAATTAACGTGTTATTCTAAGCCAATGCTTTACGAGAGAAAGTTGTGAAAGAGAGGAAGAGAAAAAGAAAAAAGAAAATAAAAAAAACCCAATAAAATATGTCCAATTATTAATTAACCCTACTAGAAATATTATTTTGCTATAAAACTTACATTTAATATATACAAATAATATTTTTAATTTGATTAAACGAGTTTAAAGAAAAAAAAAAAAAAAAGACAAACAGAAACAAAATTGTTGAATTTACGTTACTTTTCATAGTTTCTTTTTATGGTATATGTTATATTTCATATGTTATTTTAAAACTTCATAAGTATAAAGTTGCTAATATAATAAGTGTTTGTTTGAATGTTTTATTAAAGGCCTCGACCCAGCAGAACCACACTTTAGCAACACTTCACCTATGGTAAGACTCGATCCAACCGACGCAATGTTCGTGACAGCAATTCACACCGATTGTAATCCATTTATCAGTGGTGGCCTTGGTATTACACAACCAGTTGGACATATTGACTTCTATCCAAATGGTGGTCGCAATCAACCTGGTTGCAACGAGGGTGTACTCAATTCTATAACCTTGGAACGTGGTAGTTTCTTTCGTGGTTAGTAATTATATTAATTCATAATCATCGTATCTATGTGCATAGTATGTTCCAATGATCTCATTCACATTTATAATTATTATTATTTATGATCAAGAAATATTTTCATTTGTTAAACAAAATAGTTTGACTATCGTATAATTTATAATTTGTGTTTTATAAATTAATTTATTCAATTATAAATAATTAGTTATATTAAATAATATAATATGATTATTATTATTATTATTATTAATTTTTATTACATAATTTATTATATTTTATTATTAATTTATTACGTAAAATGTTATTATATTTTTAATATTAATAATAATTGTATTAAGTGTATAACTTTGCTTCAACCATTTTTTTCTTTCAAACCATTTGTAGAAACATAAATGAAACAGAGTTGTACACACCTAATAATGTTTTGTTTTGTTTTTTTTTTTGTATATAAAGGTATCAAAAGGTTCTTAGGATGTAATCATATTCGTAGTTACGAATATTTCATCGAAAGTATCAACAGTCATTGCCCTTTCATAGCAGCACCCTGTTCGTCATGGGATCATTTTCAAGAGGGTAAATGTTTCGATTGTGTCAATCAATATTGTCCAAGGTTTGGTTTGGATGCACAACCTGGAAATTATCATGCTTCCGTTTACTTCATGACAGGATCAGATAAACCATTTTGTAGTAAGTCTTTTGATTTTTCAATTATTTGTGATATTATATTATATTATTTATAAAACAAAATATATGTTAATATATTTTCAGAGGCACATTATCGAATAACAATAAATATTTCAAAGACAAACGAAAGCATAAGTTATGGCGGAGAAGTAGGTACATTTTCCATCAAAGTGATAAGCGTTAATGGAAAACAAACAGAGAAGATGAAACTCAGTCGAAATTCGAAATATTACGAGCCTGGTAGCGTATACACCGTTGTTTTACCTGGCGAGGTTGTTGGTAAACCGGATGCTGTTGAGATTACGTGGGAATATCAAACTTCAATGTTCAATCCTTTAACTTGGAGATTTCTACATACACCTCGTGCTTATATCGATTCTTTGACGATCGATAGTCTCGAATTTAATAACAGGTATGAATTTTTCTTTTTTTTTTTTTTTTTTTTAAATATTTTCTATTAATTTTACCATCCATAGTTTTGTTTTTTTTTTTATTATGTTTTTGATCAATATAGTTTTTATTATTTGCACATTTTTCAATGAAATTTATTCTAATATTTTACATATAAAATAATTTAAATATATAAAAAAAAAGAGAATGTTTAATTATATATAATATTTATGTTTAGTAAGAAAAATGTCAATTTATAAAATAATTATAATTATTTTTTATATATTTTATATATAATATACTTACAATCAATTATTATTAATTAATTGTAATTAATAATATTGTATTATTGTTTTGTATTGTATTGTATTGTTAATTGTTGTATTGTTTTTTTTATATATTTTATATATAATATACTTACAATTAATTATTATTAATCAATTAGTATTAATTAATTGTAAGTATTTACAATTAATTATGTTAATATTTTTTGTTTTATTTATATATTTATTTTTTTAATTTAATTTAATTTTATTTTATTTTATTTTATTTTATTTACATATTTTTTGGTTATTTTCCCTTTTTTTTTCTTTTCGTTTTTGTGTTTTTTAGAATTACAGTTTGTCCGGATGAAACTAAAACGTTATTGGCTAACGAATCGAAACTTTTAACGACAGAAAATTGTGGCAACACCAGTACCAATGCAATTTCTACGTGAACAATTTCTACAAAATTACATATTTAAATTATATATATATATATAGGTAACTAAAATAAATAAATAAGAAAATTGAATATGAAAGAAAAGTAGAATGAAAATAAGGATTAATATTAACTTTCGCATCATCATCATTTGATTAGAATTCATTTTGTTTTTTTTTTGTTTTTTTTTTTCACCAAAGTTTAATTTATTACACGAATATATTATTATATGCTGTGAAGAAAAAAAAATTGTCATCATTTTATTCAGTTATCATTTCATCATTTTTCTTCTTTTTCCTCATTTATCTTTCAACTTTTATAATTGATATTTGTATGAAGTAACAATTTATGGTTACATTTAAAAAAAAAATGAAAAATTAAATTGATATACTCTGTACAAGATGACATTTTCTATGAAATACATAGTTAAGAAACAAAGATTAGTTTCCTATTTGATGATTGGTTGAACAAAACTCACAAATGCACAAATCCTTTCACTGTTATTATGCACATGTGTATCTTTCACCTTGGCAATCGCTTTCATGCGTGACCGGTAAATCGAAGACTATTAATCCAATCATTTGCGATCATGACTCTCTGCATACTTTTTCTTTTCTCTCCATTTCTGTCTCTCTTTCTCTCTCTCTCTCTCTCTCTCTCTCTCTCTCTGTCTCTCTTTTTATTTTTCTTACCATTATTATAAATTAAAATAAGAGAAATTTATAAACATTTAATGAAACATTCCTCACTAATGTAAATAATAAAATAAAAAAGTACTGATAAAACAAATTATTTTTACATAATATAAATGAATTATTTCTCAATGATTATTTTTTCTTCTTCTTCTTCTTCTTCTTTTTCTTTTTTTTTCAAAACGATTAACACATACTTTGAAAGAGTAAAAACAAATATAAAATTGTTGAGAAACGAAGGACGTTGAAAATTAACACTGGAAATGATTGTAATTTGAAAAGAAATCAAATGATTATACTTCATTATTTTATTATACAATATGATTAATAATTTTACACGTATCATTGCTTATAAGTGACAAGATAAACAAGAAACTAAAAAAAGATAGATCATTTGAGATGAAAAAAATAAAAAAAATTCATATTAAAAAAAATGTATCAGAAAAAAGGGGGAAAAAAAATATTATGTACATCGATTAAATGAAACCTTGTACTATATAAATAAATTTAAATAATAATAATTGTAATTATTAATATTATATAATTATAAATATAATTTTTATAATTATATATATATATATATATATATTTATATAATAATAAACTTGTTAATAAAAAAATAATAAATAATATTGTACAATACTTAAATAACAAATTTATATTATTACAAAACTTATAATAATATAATATTAATTTTGGATCACATAATTAATAAATAATAATTTATATATAATTTATATCAATACAATGTATAAATGAAATTTTAATTGACAATAAGTGTTATATAAATATAATATAAACAAAATACATAGAATTAGAAGTTTCATATTGGATTAATTAAGCTGCTGAAGTAAATAGAAATAGATGCTATCTAACAAAACTAAAATTTATATCAATACAATTTATAAATGGAATTTTAATTGAATATAAGTGTTATATAAATATAATATAAACAAAATACAAAGAATTAGAAGTTTCATATTGGATTAATTAAGCTGATAAAGTAAATAGAAGTAGATGCTATCTAACAAAACTAAAATTTATATCAATACAATTTATAAATGAAATTTTAATGAACAATAAGTGTTATATAAATATAATATAAACAAAATACAAAGAATTAGAAGTTTCATATTGGATTAATTAAGCTGCTGAAGTAAATAGAAATAGATGCTATCTAACAAAACCAAAATTTATATCAATACAATGTATAAATGAAATTTTAATGAACAATAAGTGTTATATAAATATAATATAAACAAAATACATGGAATTACATGCTTCATGTTGGTTTAATTAAGCCAATGAAGTAGATAGAAGTAGGTGCTATCTAACAAAAGCAATGAACCAATCTTACTTACTTACCTACCTACCTACCTACCTACCTACCTATCTACCTACCTGGAAACTAACAACAGTGTGGTGGGCAAAATATTCCGGAGCAAGTGGAATCCGTTGGTTGTACATTCGACGAGCAGTAGTCGGGTATCGGCCTCTCACCGTGCAAAACGTTTCCGTCTCTTTTGCGTTTATAAAACCCGGCCACGTTTTCTTTCGCCTCGGAATCGGTTTGGTGTTTCCTCTCGAATAGAGAAGATAAACAATCCTTATTTGTATTTTTTCATTACACTTTATTCGAAGGAAAATAATGAAAAAACCGAATTATATATAAAAGAGAGAGAAAGAACAAAAATCAAAAATAAAATATCGAATTTAATCAAATTATTATCCATAGAAGGAATATTTTTATTTTATTATTATTATTATTATTATAATTACAATTCAATTCTATGTACGATAATGTGTTTTATTTTAATCGATATTAATTAAGTGGCCATTGGAAAACAATATCAATTAATTAATTAATAATTTTCAAAGTGTTCCCTTTGGGAAATCCCCTTTTTTGTTGTATCTCGTTGAGAATTGAAATATTTTGTTCTTTTTCCCAACTATTTTTCTTCTTTGATTTTATTTTGTTTTCCAAGTTAAACGTTGGGGTTTTTATGATGGATCGATGAAAAGAAGAAAAAAGAGATTTAAAACAAAAAGGAAACTCAACAGTGTGATATGAAGGAACATTTTCGAAAATGTGAGTGAATAAATTTGATCTATGATCTATTTCAAGCAAAAATTCAAATAAAAACACAGATATTTTTATATAATTCTTTTTTTCTTTTTTTTTTTTTTTAAGGTAATTTTTAATTTTCTCTGTTTTTTTTTTTTTCATGTTCTCCTTTAATTTCTAACAAAATTGTGTTATCGATATATAAACTGAAAAGTTAAAGGGGTATAGAAAATCGATGAGGTAATCGATAGTCGAACATTTCTCTCTCTCTTTCTCTATTTGTATGGAGTAACTGTAATACTATATTTGAAATTTTATAAGTCATACAAACATTCTTATTTGTATTTCTTGTTTTTTTTTTTAAATTTATTTTCTTTTTATCTTGTATTTTATCTTTTTATTAAATCTCATCACGTTTCATACGCAAGATTTTCTTATTCGAATTTCGTAGATGATTGCGTTTTTATTCGTCTTATTTATCTCTCTCTCTCTTTCTCTCTTACTCTCTTTCTTTCTTTAACTTCATTTCACTCGTTGCAAATTTACAAACAAATAAACAGATGCACGTGTTCATTTGTTCTAATTCATTTTTGTATAATCGATCATATCAAACGAAAAATGATAGGAATATCTGGAATATCTAGGAATATCATAGGAATGATTTATATATATGTATATATATATATGTATATATATATATGTATACAAACATACGTAATGTATACATGTATGTATATGTATACGTATTTGAGTATGTATGTGTATTATAGGCTAGTACGCGAACTTTCTCCATGGACAAGCAACTCGAATCCTACGTAGGCGTACGACTTACACACGCTTTTACATTTATCGAATAACTTTTCCAACTTGTATGTATATTCGTTAGAGAATATATGTATTTTTCATTTTTTTGTTTGTTTATTTCCTAATGAATATATAAATCAAAATAATATAACTTTAATATATATATATATAATTATAAAAATAATGATTAATTCTTAAAATAACTTGTAAGAACAATTTTTGAATTCGTTAAACTTTAATTCACATTTTAATAAAACGTGTATGTATATGTATTGAAGCAAAAAGAAATACACACAAAGTCAAACGATTTGAATCGTAGGTTACTATAATCAAAGAAAAATATCTATGATATTTTATTAGTTCGAGTACTCACGAACTAGGAAGCAACTTTTATATCGGCGAGCAGCACGCGAGACGACTTCACAAACTGACTCGTTAAGTGCAAATCGTTTCCTTCCTTTCTTCCTCTTTCCAATCGATTGTTCTTGAAAATAAAAATAAATAAAAAAGAAAAAGAGAAAAAAGAATTTAAATAAAAAACAAAAAACAAAAAACAAAAAACAAAAAAAGAAACGATTTGTACGAAGCGAGAATTAATTAATCAATTTATTTCGATTCTCCAAAGTAATAGTATTCTGTAATATTTGTATAATTTATATATATATATATATATATATATATATATATATTATTAAATATAATAATTTTATAATCATAAATTAATATATAAATTGTATAATATAATAATATTTATTATATATAAATATTATATTATATATTAATTAATAATTGTATAATTATTAATAATTTCCTATAAATAAAGGAAAGTGAGTAATAGCATTTTGTAATATTTATGTAATTTATATATTATTATATTATTAATTAATTATTAATAATATTTATATATTATAATATTATATTATAATATATATAATATATTATATAACATTATATATGTATATTAGTATAGAGTATATTAATAATATAATATTAATATACTATTATAATAAAAATACTAATTAATATATATAATATTATATTATATTATATTATAATATTATAATCATTTATAAATTAATTATTAATAATATTATAAAATATCCAATAATTATTATAATAATTATTAATAATATATAAAAATTATCCAAATATTACCAAATACTATTACTTATTTTCCTTTTATAAGATAAGAATACGTTTTATCCATAATAAAAAAAAGTGCTTATCTATTACAATAAAATAATTGAACGTATAAATTACATATATCATAGTATACGCGAATAAAAATTATTCAACCAATTTAAAAGATAATAAGAAAACTCAAACACCTTGTAATAAAAAGAGAGAGAAAAAAAAACAAAATAATTAATAAGTATACAAATTGATATACAAATGTAAAGATTAATCGTATCTTATGCAATCATCGAATGAGAGTCGATCGTGTGTACTTCCGTAAGAAAACATAGTAGTTTCCCTCTTAAATTGTACCTGATCACATTCAAACTCACACAAACATACTTATATACAATCTTACTTATATATATATATATATATATACACACACAAACACAAACATATATACACACAAACATGAAAATCTTGAAAAGTTTGTAATAATAGTTTGAAAGAAGACGTGAACACGATTGAAACCTTTCACAAAGTACACCTTTACATACAACCATAGAATTTCTACGTATCCTAAGGTTTAGGTCGACTTGATGATCAATAATCATTTCTGATAATCTTCTTTTAAAAAAAAATAAAAAATAAATAATAAATGCATTGAGTAGAACGTACGGGAAGAGATGTTTCAGTAATTTCATTTGCTTCGAGAAACATCGGAGGGATCCATAAGACGTTGAGAAAGCGTGACGAAAGGGTCAAGGTCATATCGAATCGGAAGGTCGTGTTGGTATATTATACGTGTGGGTGTATGTATACATTTTTTTTCTATATATAAGCAGATATTTATATAAAAAAAAAATATTTAAACCGCAAAATGTGGTTTGTGAAAGATCGAAAACATTCACAGGTACACAGACACATGCATAAGTAGAATGCATGAGTGCACGTGAGTGGATACAAGAGATTTGTATATCATTAAATAGTAAACGTTTTATTTTCTTTTTTTTTTTTTTATGTCAATGATTTTAATTTAATTTAAGAATTATTTATTTATTATTTTTTTTTCTTGATAGTAATGTGAAATAGAAATGGGAAAAGTTTAATTTTGTTTTTATCATAATTGATATTTTTATTTTATTACGGTATAAATTAAATCGGTGGGATTTTATTACTGATTTTATAAGAAAATTGAAATAACCGGAAAAAAAAACAAAAAAATAGCAATATAAATTTTAATTAACATAATATAAAAATAATTCTTTTTTTTTTTTTTTTTTCTATAAGAAACATGAACTTTGATCAATGTTTTATCTTCGATACGCTTTTTACTTTACTAATAAATAAAAAAAAAAAAGGAAAGAAGAGAACCGTAAGGAATATTAATTAAAAAAAAAACTTGATTTTATATAACGTACGAGTTAAAAAAAAACAAAAAACAAAAAAAAAATTAATTATATAAAACACAAACTTAAGCAAGATTTAAATTATTAATTATTTCGAAAGATATTAATATTTATGATTAAAAAAAAAAAAAAAAAAATTAACTAAATCAATGTATTTATATGATACATGTTAATCGTCAAAAAATAATTAATTATGTTACATACTAAAAGTTGATATTAGATGATAAAATTTTAACCAATAAGGAAGACCAAACTTAATAATAATTCATATAAACATTAATATATAAAAATGAACAAATTAAAAGAAAAGAAAAGAAAAGAAAAGAAAAGAAAAAAAAAATAACAAATCACTTTTGCAATAATTATATACATTTGAAACATTCGTATTACATTATTAAATTTAAATTATTATGATATATACACGAGTAAAATAATTTGTTACTTATTTGATAAGATTGAAAAACACGATAATAATAATAATTAAAAAAAAAAAAGAACAATGTTGATTGCAATAAAAAAATGGGGAAGAAAATGTTAGAAAAAAATAGTACAAAAAAATTAAATATAAAAATAATATAAAAACAAATATTTCAAACTTAGACGAAACTCTATACGAAAGAATTTTGTTAGAATTTGTAAGTGCGTGTGTGTGTATTAGAGTGCTTTAAAATTTTATAAGCAACAAACATTACGTAGAAAATGTCCAAATGCAAGAAAACTTTCTTAGGAATTAAGTCGCATTTGCATCTATGGTACGCCATCATGCCAACACGCCATTTCCGCATTGGTTGGCTCGTTAAATTGAAAACGTGCTGCTTGTTAACCGTGATTAGTAAGGGAAAAATTAAGCGATTAAAATCGTTTTTACTTAATTAACGCGTTACTTTATAAAACAATGTAGTATAAAATACAACAACAATAAGAACAAAGTAAAAGAAAAGAAAAGAATAAAAAAATGGAGGAGGAGGAGGAGGAGAAGGAGAGGGTGAGATCTTCTAGAAAATGTATTCAACAAATTTTGAATAAATAAAAACTCAAATGAATCTCATTTTTATTTTAAATAATATTGATCAGTTGACTTGTCGATTAATCGTTTATTTCGTTTAATTGACAATTTAATTAAAATATTTTTCACTCACTAACGAAATTTGTTTCTCTTTCTTTTTATTTGTTCTTCTTCTTATAAATATTGTAAACGTTTTTTTTTTTTTTATTGAAATAAATGAAACGTGGTTGTTTCATTTAAATATATATTATTAAAACTTGATGTGATAGAAGATTTGGATAAATTTGATTATCATCTCGATATGACAAGATTTGAACATAAATTCATTAACATATATATGATGAATGTAATAACAACAACAACAACAAAAGAATTAAATAAATTAATAAATAATATCATTTATTATTCATAGTAACAGTAATAAGATTTTCAATTTTTATGGTGTAGCAGATTTTATAATATTTAATATTCTAAATTTGATTGATAATTTATGTTGATTTTAATGTACGATAGGAAATGAATGATTGTCAATCAAATTAAAAAATATTTTGTATTATTATTATTATTATTATTATTATTATTGTTATTGTTAATGTTATTATTATTATTATTATTATTATTATTATTATATGGAATATACTTTTGCAAGAGCGAGAATAAACGACAATGACGACGAGAAAGCGCCAACATTCTTTCGAACTGATTCGATGACAAACACACGAAGAGAACACGTTACCTTCTTGGTTGTGTACGTAACACACATATACACTCAAGTTTTTATGGCTTATTTATTTTGACTTGGAACACCTGCCTTCTTCCTTTCTCTCTCTCTCTCTCTCTCTCTCTCTCTCTCTTTCTTTCTCTCTGTCTCTCATTCTTTCTTTTTATGATGTGACATTATGATTTATAATATATAAAAATATATTATACTTATATCAATAGAAAATATATTTATATATTAATAAAATGGAAATTAATTAATTTTATATCTTACTATATTGATAAAACTATTATTATTAGTAATTTATTAAAGTATAGACAATGTTATTATTTAACAAATAATTTATCACATACGAAGTGTTTCTATTTTTTTTTTTTTTAATTGCTATATCAACATATTCTATTATTAAAATTAAAGTGGTATAATAATGATAAATAATTTGAATAATAATAATTTTATATGTAATAAAAAAAAATATAATAATAAAAAAATAACAATAATATAATAATAATAATAAGTAATAATAAAAATATAATAATAAAAAAAATAATAAAAATATAATAATAAAAATTTAATAATAAATAATAATAAAAATCTAATAATAAAATATAAAAATTAAAAAGTAATAATAAATAATAATAAAAATATAATAATAATAATAAATAATAAAAAAAATCATCATCAGTTTACAGAAACTATAATTACACAATTATAAAATTAATTTAAATCAATAGATACAAAATTAAAATTAAAAAAAAAAAAAAAAAGAAATCCAATTACTTTTGAATCTCGATTATTAACATACATTAATATGTAAAAACTTCGTGTCAAATTTTCTTTTATAAATGAAAAATTTCAACATATTAAATATAAAAAACAAATCATCTAGTTATGTCATCAAATAGTTAACAATATTTTCCAAGTATTTCATATAATTACTCGACTCAAATACATAATATACAATTCACATCACACATAGACTTTAACTAACACTTTTATCATCAACACATTAAAAAATTTCACGAAAGGGATTTTAACTTAAAAAGTAATGGGTTTGTTTGTCGGTCTTATCGATATTATTCAATGGCGAATAGGTTTACTTTTTCTTATGCAATCTTTCGTAAACAAAGCATTTCAACGAAAATACATCTCACTTTTTCTTTTTCTATTTATTTTTTTTGTATTTCAATTTCTTTTTTTTGTCTCTTCTTTTTTCTATTCTAAGAATAGTGACATACAATACATACAGTACGACGTATTATCTCGTAAGAATGTATGAATGTATGCAAGTCAGCGATGTTGTGCATGTGCAATAAATTACGTTGACAATCTATACACACACATACATATATACTTACATTTATGTACGTACATATAATTATATATATGTATATATAAGTATATATTTGTTGCAGGTTAAAACCACCTAGATTTACTGTACACACCTTTCGAGTTCTGTTATGTTTGACATATAGGTCAGTGTAAAGGTCGGTCACGTTGGAAATTCATTATTGCGGCATTAGTATACTCTCTCTCTCTCCTTTTATTATTATTATTATTATTATTATCTTTTTCTCTCCCTCTCTCTTTTTATCTTTTTCATTGTTTCATTCTTTCCAGTCTCTTTCTTGTATTATTAATTTGTTAACACTTTACCCATTGATAAACGACTTCAATGATTTTTTGTTTCAAGATTGACAAGTATAGAAATCATTGAATAAATCAACAAATTTTTTGTCAATACATTTTTTTATAATATTATTTTCAAAGTCAAATCATTTATCGTCACGTGAAACGTGTTTTAACTTAAATGAATAAATTCCATCCTAATATGAGTAGGTAATGAGACTACTGCAATTTTATTTAATAATGTCTTCTTGGTGAGATATACTTGACTAAGACTGTAGTATATATTATTACCTTGGTATGTAACTACGTTTTGCGAGAAAACGAGTTATCTCGGTCGAGAATCATTAAAATTCCAATTTCTTTGAAAAATCCTTCACCATTTATAGTTAACTTTCAATTAACCTTTATACGTAAAGTATTTAGTTTAACTGGTTCATATTGTAGTTTATTTGTTTTTTTTTTTATATATATATATCTTTTCGAAAGCTATCGTTTTTTATTTTTAATTGATTATTGTACGATTTTTATTTTATTTTTATTTTATTTTATTTTATTGTATTGTATTTTATTTTATTGTATTGTATTTTATTTTATTTTATTGTATTGTATTTTATTTTATTTTATTATATTGTATTTTATTTTATTTTATTATATTGTATTTTATTTTATTTTATTTTAATTTATTTTATGTTATTTTATTGTATTGTATTGTATTTTAATTTATTTTAATTTATTTTATGTTATTTTATTGTATTGTATTTTATTTTATTGTATTTTATTGTATTGTATTGTATTGTATTTTTTATTCTATTTTATTTTTACCTAATTTTATTTTAATTTTTTAAAATTTATTTTAATTTATATTTGCTCATATGATATTTATTTAATTAAATAATAAAAACAAGAAGAAAAAAAAATTATAAAATAATAAAATAAAATAAAAATTAAAAGGAACTACTTAATTAACATCGAAAGAAGAATCATTATCATCATCATCATCATCATCATCATCATCATCATCATCATCATCATCATCATCATAGTTAGATAAATGATCAAAGGTATTACATTGGAACGTTATACTTAAGATAAAAAAAAAGAACAAACACACATCTATCGTTGTGTATGTATCAAAAAGAATAAGATGATTCGATACTTGTTACATTTGTGGTAAGAGTAAAGGTAGTAGTGTAACACGAGCCTGTTTGTGGGGATTCAATCCAAGTGAAATTTTCTTTTCTTTGAGAGTCTCTTACGAATTTGTGGCTGGTCGGTCTTTCAATCTTACATAATCTTAACAGATCAGGGAGAGATGGTAAAAGAACAGGAGAATGAGATAGAAAGAGATGGAAAATTTGAAAAGAGAGAAAGGTACAACCATTTTTACGTCACTCATATATATATATATATATATATATATATATGTTCGTTATAGTACTTCTTCTTCTTCGGTCAAAATATTTCTTTCACTCTTTCCACTAACAACTCTCACTTTCTTTTCATGTTTGCCTGACCTCTTGGAAGATTGGATTAGGTCATGACGATGACATTCGATTAACAAGATTTTTATTTTTTATTGTATTTTACAATATGAAAAAAACCAAACTAAATAGAAACCAGAGGAAAGATCAAGGCCATTAGAAATAAAATTAAAAAAATACAAAGAAATATAAAAATTTTATATTTATTTTAATTATATTTAATTATTAATTTAATTATAATAATTATAATAAATATATATATATATATTTATTTATTTATTTATTTTATTATATATTTATTTAATTATATATCTTGTTGCAATAAATTTAAAAATATTATATTATATATTAAAATTATTAATATACCA
>NW_015148988.1:189819-209819 GCF_001465965.1 Polistes dominula | reverse complement strand
TATCACCCTACCGGATACATCCTATACGCATATATACATACATGTATATATATAATATGTGTATGTGTATATATATATATATATTTATATATTATATAGACATACAATGTGATATATATATATATATATATATATATATATATATATATATATAGAGGGATCTACATAATATAATCTAATAATCTCTATCTTTATATAACATAGAATCTGTATATAAATAATAAATAGAAAGTGTGAAGGAGAATAGATTATGGCGTTATTTTAGCTTGGTAAAACTTCGAGCACTAAACTTACCAACACGAGAGAACATTCAAGGTAATATTTTTTTTCTTTTCTTGTTTTTTTTTCTTCTTCTTCTTCTTCTTCATCTTCTTATTGTTCTTCTTCTTCTTCTTTTTTAAAGTGACAAGAGATGAACAAACAAATAAACAAAAATATACGAACGTGTAGAGAACAGTGAGATAACTAACAACGGGTGTGAATATACAGCTGATTCATTTGGCATAATAGTCTAAAGTGTTCTTTACTAGCGTAATAGAATGGTCAGTGAAGACCATCGATCCAAGCAGTGTCTAACGACTCGATCAGAGTACGAACAAAAGCCATTTCCTTTCGTGCATTTTCTAATATAACACGAGGATCTTGTGATGTACACCGTAAAATGTTTGGTGCCATTACCATTGCAAGATTATTTGCATCCATTTTGGTACGTGCTACTACTTCAGGCCTTGCAAAGATCTAAAACAAAAAGATAAATATATTTGTTTTTTTTTTTTAATTATTATTAATTCTGTTGCATTCTAATTATCAGTAATGCTTAAACAAATACTACATGTAAAATATTGTAATACTGATAATTAAAATGTAGAAAATTTATTTAACTTACCTGTAAGAATCTTATAAGGTCACACAAAACGCGTCGATTGAGATCAGGCAATCTATCAACGATAGCAGCTACGCTAGTTGCTGAAACTTGTGCATCATCATGACGCATCGATACGCACTCCGCATAAAAGGAGTCTGGTATCAAAGGTTCGTATAATTCGCGTACCCATAGCTTTAATAAGGAAGCAGGAGCATGTGCATCTTGAGAAGCTGCCAATATCGCGCCATCTTCAAATTTATCTAAGCAGGCCTTCAAAGCGCTCACTTCGTCGGCATCAGCGGATACCCGGAAAATACCTTCCGTTAATGTGCCACCACGTACCAATACTTGTCTTGTTAATGTCGTTTGTATCCACGGTAATTCACGATGTGGAAAACGATCTCTTTGCAATGCCATTACTTCGGATAGGGTTGCACCAAACATTGATGCACGGAAAATTTGTATCTATATCGTTTGAAATAATATAGAAATTATTCATATATAAGACAATTTTTTAAAATAAATTATTAAGAAAGTTATGAAATAATTACCCTGGCTTGATCGATATCTTCAGTGGTAGCCTTACGGGGCTGCCTTTTACCATGAGCACCAATTCGCTGAAGACGTTTACAGGCAACCGTTGCATAATGACTGACTTGTACATGAATTGGCCACTTAGCAACCTCTGGAAATTGGAAGTTTGGATCGCGGTGCCTATTCATGTATCCTTCGAGGTAAGGTTCAAAGGTAGCGCTAGGTGGTACGAATGCTAAACAAATAGCCATCAGTTCCCAGCCTCTACGAAGACTTTCTTTTCGAGGATTTTCTGTAGTCTGTCTACAGATTTGAACATACAACTCATCGCGTAAAGGTGGTTTAGAAAATGCTGTATTTACGATGTCCATAGCAACTCCGTCTAACGTCATACCAACGTTTGCCTTACGATCACCCATATATACTTGAACCAATCTAAACAAATTGCATGCCTCTCTTTTCAATAATTTTTCACCATCAACAACAACCAACATTGGCTGGGGTATAGGATCCTTTGACCAACTGAGAATATCACGGACACTGAATTTCTTTCGAAACAATAATCTTAATCCTTTTGGTCTTCCGCAATTCAAATTAAGATTGTCTTGAGCATATTTTTCGATATCACCACCACTGGTACTATCGTCACGACGTGCCTCATCTAAATCGGTATTATCGTTTCCTGTACCTACACTTGGTATAGAAGTTAAAGTGGAAGATGGTAAAGATACTGGTCTAACACACGGAACAACGCTATCTTGTGTTTCTGTTTGCGTTACTATAGTTGGCGAAGCTGGTGGCGATGGTTGTGGCCTTGTTAATGTGTCGGCCGTATTATAATAAGTTGCTAAACCAGCGGTATCATAGTTACCTAGATCTGTAATCAAATAATACAAGAAAATAATATAAATTGTTTAATTATAGATAAAAACTAATATGATCAATGATAATATATTAACCAGCATAATGATCTTCGAGATATTCTTGGCTAGACGAGTCACCCTGATTACTTGCTGCTTCGTCATCGGCAAACTGATCATCAGAATCATCGTCAACTCTTCCTCCTATACCTCCACTTCGTCCACCCTCTTCGTCTAAAGAATCATCACCCTCTTCTACTAACAATGGATCTCCAAATTTGTAACAACCTATAGAAATAAACACACAAATACATTACACACGACAAATTGGTAAGTAATACAAGAACAAAAATGTAATTACCTGATAACTTAGCTTGTTGAAGAATATAATGTTGAAGTGGTAACAAATGATCTGCATCTGATAAAAGATTTCCATAGAACGGAGATAACGGTGGACTTGGATTACCATTACTTCTCTTCTTCTTACTATCTTCCGTATCCAGATGTCCTTCAATATCTTCTCCTACAGCACTATTGCTACTGCTGTTGCTACTGTTGCTACTACTAGTGTTACTACTAAGTCGCTGTCTAGATTGTTCGTGACTTTGACTTATCAAATAACGCTCGTGCATGGCATCTTCGTCTCTATCTCTTCTTCTACTTTGCTGTTGTTGTTGTTGTTGCTGCTGCTGCTGTTGTTGTTGCTGCTGTTGCTGTTGTTGATGTAACTGTTGCAATTTTTGTTGTTGCACAAAACTATAACTACGAGCTAAAGGTTGCGATGTGCCTATAAATCAATCACACACAATCACAACGTTAGTATTTAAAAAATTATATTTTATATAAAAACAAAGTTGTACGTTTATGTACTTACAATCGAGCGAATTATTGCACGCTGTATTTCTTCTATATTCCTTTTCTCTATCACGATCCCGTTCTCTTTCTCTCTCAGATACTTCCATACTTCTCTGTTTGGCTACATTAGAAATAATTCCTGTAGCTCTTACTAAACTCTTGGATGGATCATTTCTCTCTGCTAACATTGCTCCATACATATCACGAACATTTGCTTCTGACAATGAAGCAGAACATCCATAATGTCTTTTACCTATACTACCTGTAGTATCTTGTTTATTCATATTCCGTGGATGCATGGAACTTGGATAAAAGGCAGAAGTATTAGATTTGTCCAAACTATTAACTCTTTCTCTTTGATGCATCTCCCAATCTCTTTCTCTAAGGAAACGATTACTGCTTTCAACTAACGAACCATATTTTTCACCTTGGGATTTATAGCTATGACTTATTTGAACTTCTGGCGGACGATAGGGTGGCATTTCTTGCCTGAATACTCTTGATTCCATTAAAGAATCTCTATATGGAGAAGTACTTGGTTCAGGACCATAGGAACCTCTACTACTTTCTTTACCTACATTGTCAAAATATATTTGTAAGTAATAGATTTGTTTATATTATTTCATTTGATAAAACAATCTTAGAGAATCTTACCATTTTTGTTCTTTTCAAGATCCAAATTTCCTATTCTACCCTCGCGTTGTGCATCTGGGAAAGTCTTTTTCTTGAAGAGAGGAGTACTAGTTGAGAGAGACAATCCCAGTGGTGGTGGTTCACCCAATGATATAGACTTCTGATTCTTAACGCTTTCAAGTGTCCCACTTTTGTGACATCTACCTTCTAATGTGCCACTATGTTGTCTAGGTGAAGATTGAGCATGTGTTGGAGGAGGTTGAACCGTAGTTCGATGATGATGACGATGCGGAGAATCTAGCAATCGATACCCTGTTGATTCTAAAGATGTGCGACTATGGGAGACAGAACTATCACTGGATCGACCAGAATCTTGAGAATGATTATGTTGTCGTCTAGTTGCTGGTACTTCGTGATGTCTATGATGCCGATTATTATGATGATGATGGTGATGATGATGATGTCGTCTTGAGGAAGGAGATGGAGATGGTGGAGATGTTTGCATATCCACACCGATGCCAGATGTTCGAGATTTACTAGCACTACCAACTTGCTATCGAAATAAAAATATAACCATCAATATATGAAGAATATTAAACAAATACTTTGACATAGAAATATTAATCTTACCAATGTAACAGATAAATTAGGATTGTCTTGATGATTAAAACGCATTGAACGACTAACAGGTGTTTGAGTCTGCGTAGACACAGACTCTTTCTTTCTTGGCTCTGCATTCTTTTGGATATCACTTCCACTACTACCAGCTGGTTCTGTATTCTGCTTTAATGTCTACAAACATCAAATTTATACAAATTAAAAACTTGTTAAATAATGTAAAGTATTATCGAGTGGATCATCAAATTTTTCACCTGCAGTTTTGCTAAGGGTATAATGTCGCAATCGGTTGGACGATGCCAGACAGTTTTCTGAGATGTGGCATTATAGTAATAAAACCTTGACGTATTCTGATCAAATAATTCCCACCACTGATTATTATCCGTCTTCTTCCTATAAATTATTCATAAGTGTTAACTCTCTCTCTCTCATCCTCTTTCTTCTTCTTCTTTCACTTTCTGATAAAAAATAATCTCTTACACTGGTACACCAGGTGGTGGATCCCATACACATTCTCCGGTGGTAAGGTTGGCATACATATGCTCCTTTGTACGTGGTTCTATGATTTCGACCCATTCCATCCTACTGTAATTATTCGTAATTAAGATATTACATTTGGTGTTTATATTAAAAGGAATGAATTATGAAATCATTTGTTTCATAAAACTAAGAATAAAGTTACAGGCACATTGTCATATCACTTATCATTCAACAGTCACTAGGAATTTGATTTAATGTGATGCTAAGTTCATTATTAAAACAATTGATTTAAAAGATGAAAAGTTCAGCATCAATTAAGAACTTTATTATTAAAATGTAGACAAAATATTGAAACTAGAATTAATCTGAAGAGATCAAAGGATTTGCAAATGACTTGAATAAACCAATTATAAATACACGAAACTGAAGCATGTTAAAAAACGAATACTTGGAAAAGCAAATATGTGAAAAACCACAAACGAGATATATAATCTATTAGTCACTTAATTTCCAGAAATAAAAGCTACGATATAAAAGTAGAAAAAAATTATTGAGGGGGGAAAAAAAAAACGAAAAATACAGAAACGTAAAAAGAAGCAAAAGAACATTCGACCCCTATTGTTAAGATCATAAATTGATAGGAATGCTGGTGGCATTACAAGCAACTGCCTGATGTCATGTTATCCGTTTAATTGGCTAAAATAGGCCGCGGAGAGTCATTCGCGCGTAGATCGTGTACGTATAGTCGCGAAAAGGAAAGAAAGAAAGAAAAAAAAGGAGGAAAGAAAGATAGGGAAAAGATAAAAAAAAAAAGGAAAGTAAGAGATGAAGATGAAGATGAAGATGAAGTTGAAGATGAATATGAAAAAGAAGAAGAAGAAGAAGAAGCAGAATCAACGAAAGCGCGAAATGGTGAAAGAGAAAAAAGGAAAGATAACGAATAGTACGGTGCAGTGCGCAGAAAGAGAGTGAGAGCTAAGAGGCGCATAAAAATGACACAATGTATAAAAGACAATAAGTAAATGTTGGTTGGTTGAATTGGTTGGTTTGAGGGGGGACCCGCCCAATATCTTAAAAGAAACGTGAGAATGATTTAAACTAAATCACATATAATAATGCGAAAAATTTGTCTAGAGTAAAAACTGGGACGGGTCAGTGGTAAAAATTCACTATCGATCTGCAGCAAACCATTCGAGCTAAGCATACATACATTATATCGTTATGTGTAACTAGAACGTTTACGAACTCTTTCTCTTTAATCATGTATTTAAAATAGAAATATATTTTACCCGTCCGATGCCATTTTTTAATGATTCTTCTTAAATTTATTAAATTAACTGTATCACTTAACGTCACTACGTGACACTTCATAAGAACAACAATGACACTTCGACGTTGCAACGTCCCATTTCCACGAGCACGAGCGACGCACTCCCTTCATGGCAGCCTACCGCGGCCATCTTAATCCTTGCAATCAAGCCAAACTTCTCTCTACCTTATTTTAGATAACACAAGTATACTCTTACATACTATTTTTTTTTCAATCCCTTCATAGATATTCCTTCTTTAACATATATACATTAAGAATAATCATTTGTTATTTCATTTATTTATCATTCGATCTATTTTAATTTTATATTATGGTTAAATTAAATATGCGAATGTGTATCCATCGGAATAGATAACTAACTACTGTATGTGTATATATATATATATATATATATACGTATATGTATATATATATGTATGTATATATATTATCGTCGTTTGTTCCAATAACAATGCGAATCTATTTTTTTTCATTATGCATTCTTATTTCTCTTTTTACTCTCTTTTTTTTTTAACTTATATCAAAATTTTAATTTACTCATCTATACAAGTAAAAATAATGATTGATAATAGACATTGTATTGTCTGTAATAATTTATTACAAACGTCATCTTCAGACGTGCGATTATGCGAATACCGAATTTGGTATAGGTTAGAAAATACTGGCATCATATTTTCTTTGATACAGATACCACACTAATAAAAATAAAATTACATATCATTCGTCGAATTAATCCTTCTATTTTATTTTTTCTTTCTTTTTTTCTTTTTCTTTTTTATATGTTTACTTCGTATCGAGTATTGATCGATCGATCTATTTAAAGCATACATTTTTTTAAATAAATAATATTAACCATTTAGAAATCATACATTTCTTGTATAACGTATAATAATGATTTCATTGTATTAATTGTAAAAAAAAAAAATGCAATTGAATATCTCTTATGTGTTTTCATTAAAAAATAAAATCATTTCTAGATAATTGTTGTCAATAAAAATAATTAATAAAATTATTAATAAATTAGATAAAAATTATCATATTGATAATATTCAATTAAATAAAAATGATAATAAATTTATGTTTATGTATGTGCAAATAAAAGAGAGACATTTATATATAATTATTAAATTAATTATACGAAGAAAATTGCAATAAAAGAAAAAAAATTGCATAACATAGTAAAGAAAGTTTTGGAAATGCAAGTGGCAATCGTTGCGCCATCTGATGAACGATTGGGAAAGTTAAAGGAATCTTTATCATAGAAGGGAGAATTTCTATTTCTGCAGTTACGTTCTTGTGTGTCATCGTATTAATTTGTGACGCGTTTATGTTGTTGATAATTGATACTTATGAAGTGCAGATATATTGTTGCATTATCAAAAGTCAATTTCGTGTCGTAGAAAAATAATACGACGCAAACGTTCAAGAAAGTATAGTTAAATATACATCATGGATGATCATAACATGGATCAAAATATTTTAACAGTTCTTAAACTTCTTATGATAGGAGAATCTAACGTGGGTAAATCAAGGTAGATTTAAAGTAATCGTTTATATATATATATACATACATACATGTGTGTTATACATTTATATATATATACAATTTTTCTTGATAAGGTTAATTTACAATGTTAAATTAATTGATGATATAACGTTCATTATTTCTTTTGTATTTTGTATTTTTAGTATACTTTTAAGGTTCACAGAAGATGAATTCTCGGAAAATATGCGAAATACAGTTGGTATGGACTATAAAACAAAATATATCACAATCGATGATAGTATAGTAAAACTTGCTATTTGGGTTAGTTATTTGATATTAGTTACTTGTATAAATAGTATTATTCTGAAACCATAGGTGTGTACATGTTATATAAGGTTTTAATTGTAATAATTACATATGTATATATGTCTATTGTTATATAGGATACCGCTGGACAAGAACGATTTCGTACTTTAACACCAAGTTATTATAGAGATGGACAAGGAGCTATTCTAGTATATGATGTTACCGATAGGAATACATTTTTAAAACTAGATACATGGCTTAACGAATTAAATACATATTGCAATAAAACAGATATTGTTAAGATGATAGTTGGTAATAAAATAGATCTACCTAACAGAGAGGTAAGCAATGAAGAAGGTTTACAATTTGCTAGAAGACATCAGTCGCTTTATATCGAAAGTAGTGCTAAAACTGCGGATGGAGTTAAGTGTTGCTTTGAGGAGCTCGTTCAAAAGGTAAATTACAATGATTTATTGTATATTAATCCCTTAAACACGAATCCTGCTGTTCATGGCAAATTTTATGAACTTATTTTATTAAGTATTTCATTGTGAATATGGCATGCAGTTGCATATGTTAAATCATAGTGCAATGAATTAACGATATAAGTATATTGATATTTAATATTATTTATTAATAGATATTGCAAACTCCCGGTTTGTGGGATACTCAATCGCAAAAATATATCGATAATGGCAATAATACAACTGGTGCGAGATATCGAATGGGAAAAAGAGGATTACAATTGACGGATGGTTACGAACCACAAAATTATTCATATTCGCGTTGTTATTGTAGTATGATTTAAGTGGCTGTGATAAAGAAATTCTTTTGGTAATGATTGTAATCATGATGCCTACTGTATGGTATGTTGTTTATTTAAACAACAAGAATAAGTTATAATGAATAATTAATAATACTGTAAATCATTGTTAGAATTATATTAAATTAGATAAAGAAACAAACATACACCTTTCACATCTGTGAACAATACAAACAAAATGTGCTAACAATTTTATTATAAATTAATCATTCACATTTAACGACGAATTTAAAAAAATATCATCAATTTATAGTTATATATTGCAGGTGTACAAAAAAATCGGACGTAGGATGAGCCAAGAATGAAAAAGCTGATGCTTTGAACCATTAATAATAATAATAATAAGCTAGCCAAAGCTCTGTTTATTCAAATATTCTAAATGAACAGCGTTTAATTTATTTCCAAATTATTCATCAAATAAATATTTATCTTAACACTAATATCAATTTTTTATCACAGACGCTTGATCACTTTTTTTTATAGAGTCTCTTGCTTTGTTACATTTATACACTTATATAAAGTTTGTTATGTGCCTGATATAAACGTATGTCTATTATCTATTAGAAGAGCATAAAATCTTTCTTTCTTTTATAATGATCTGTCTTTTATTACTTGCTTATAATTCCAATACCTATAATGCACATAATTCATAGAAGATATATTGATCCAAAAGCATTAAAAAACTAAGTGGAATTATACTCGTACAAATAAAATTTTCAAAATAATATATTATGGTCATTGTCTTATACACAAGTCTATTGTAACTTATTGTACTTATTTGTAAATAAAGCATTTTAAATATATATTTATATTACATACTACTATATTAAAATTCAGGGTGTTACTTGTTTACTTGATAAAATTTCTATTTAACAGATATCACTATCTTACTTTCTGATATTTCAAAGGAATATTTTTATTCTTAAATATGTTTACATATATTGCCAATATGATGATGATATTTGTATCAGTTCTACACTTGTTATTTATCGAATATGACTTTTAATTTTCCAGAATTGCAAATTCAGTCAAGTATATGGATATTCAATTAGAGGACACCCTGTATATAATCAGAGTGTTAACACAATTTGATGTTCAATTATTTTTGAATTTCGTTAGGAAATTTTCTATAAATTTCTTGGCTATATATTTACAAAATTAGTTAATCTTATATTATCAATATTGTAAGACAAAATAGAAAATAAAATCATGTCTAGTGAAACAGAATACGAAGAAGATGATATATCCTCGTGCAATTCAAGTAAAAAGTATCTTTCTCCAAATGATTATACGGTAACAAATCAATATTGTGCTTTTAAACCATTCAAATGTTCCTGCTATGAATATCTAGAATCCACAAATTTAACGTTAGTTATAAATTTATAATATATATTTATTCAAAGTTTTTATTAGAACTATATTTGAATTCTTTTTCTCTCTCTCTATATATATATACAGGCACAATAAAGTGTTAGCACTCATCTGGGCATTGAGCAGTGTTTTAAAATACAATCCAACTGATCCAATATATTACATATCATATCAATTATTACGTTGGAAATATAATAATGTTCCAGAAAAATATATGAAAGAAGTCATAGATTATATGAATTCACAGTTATAAAATTTTTCTTAAAAATTTCATTTATTTCACAATTATAATTCGTTACAAATGTGTTAGAACAAGTTCGTTTTAGTGCAAAATTTGCATAAGAGTATTACATAGAAAAAAATGGAATGGTTAAATACCGGACATGTTACAATAAAAAAAAAAACAATATATTTTAACACATTTTGGCAGTGTTCTTTACATTTTGTCTTGTAAAATCTAAAGTAAGTTTTCTATAAGTTTCTATATATTTACGATGAAAAACATAAGTAAAATTAATACTCTATTGCATTTAAAAAGTCTTCTTTTTAAAATAAACATAAAAATAAAAATAAAAATAAAAATAAAAATAAAAATAATAGAAATAATAATATTAATAATAATATTAATAATAATAATATATATTAATAAAAATAAGATAGATAATATTAAATAATTGTGCTGAGATGAGAGATACAAGGGATTCCAAATAATTGTGAATTGTTATAAGTCTAAATTTTGGAATGCCTTGTATAATAATACAATAGCCAACAATATATAATGTTAACTGAAACTTCACTTCCTATATGTCATATATAAAATAAGATAAAAGAAGTTAATTTTCATTAAAAAAAAAATGGTATGACAAATAATGCTGGTTTCAAGGAAGCTATCATATCTTACAGGCTAAAATGAAATAAAATTATTGGTCATAGACCATAAATATTAAGTCGTTAACATATTGTTTATAAATCATTGGACATGTGAATTATTTAAATGTATCTCTATATACGTCATGTATTATATAGTACTTACATATGTAATATAAAAATTTCTATGGGTGCAATGATTCAGGTACTACCGTAATGAATCAATGGTATAGATTACAAGATTATAATATAAATTCACTACAATGAATGATAGAAATAAAAAACTTTCTTAACAATTTCCAGTGTTCCCAGCACTTTTTCTCATACAAATAATCACTTATCGCTGTAATTTAAATTTACAGCGAACTCCAATAAAATAGCAACGTATCAAAATATATTTTTGCATCTATCTGTTTGGTCTATATCCTGAGCTACTAACAGAAAGGGATTACTATTACAGATGAACTGTCATTTACAGATTAAGTAAAAATTGGAAGTACAAAGTAGAGTAATAGCTAAGTCTATGTTTCATATGGACGTATTTTCCAGTCTGCTAAAGACTTTGTCTCAAGGAAATGAGCATTTCTATGCTGCAACTGTTTCTGGACCCAAGCAAAGATAGCTTAAATCTTTTTACAATGCATCCCTGATGTTAGGCTGACCTTGTTTATTGGGATATGATTACTTACGTTTGAATATAGAATTAAAATATTCTTTCCAATGTTTGTTTGTATAATGGTTTGACGGTAAGCATTGTATATCCCCATGTATTTATCAATCCAAATAATTATCTAATAATTAAACAGAATATACTGGAAGTTTATTAATTTTAGCTTTTTCCTCTTCAGTGTCATCTCGGCAGATCATTAATGTATGAGAGACGCCACAAGTAACAGCTGTAATGTATAAACCTTCTAGGGCTTTTACCTCCATAGGAGTAGTTGATGATTTGCGCATTTCACCAAAACCCTATATAGGTAGTATGTAACATATATTTTTTTAAATATAATAATACTATATAGAATTGAATTTTAAGCGATTACAAAATATTACTTACCAATTCACCAAAGGTGGGGCTACCTCCCCAGGCAATAACAGAATCATCCGCAGCAACAACTATACTACTTTGTGAACATCCAATACATCTGATTTCCCAACCTGATAAATCCTGAATAGGTTTCGGATACATATTAGCTTCTCCAGTACGTTTAGTCTGTCCAAACATAAGTGCTGAACCATGAACATTAATTGCAATACTGTAAGTACTACCACAGGCAACAGATCTAACACCTCGGTTAGGCGGCTCAAGAAACTTAATTAAACGTGGTACTAATTCATCTCTTTGTTCATTATGGCCTAATCGACCGATTCCACCAAATCCCCATGAAAAAGCACGATTCATACTGTCAATAGCAACTGTATGATAGTGACCACAACTGAAATCTGTGATTTCCACACGGTCTAATGGCGTAACATGACCATCTTTACCTCTCTCTACGTATAAAACGATTCGCTTAGGCACTTTCTCGAAGTGAAACGCCATCTTCGTATTAGTTATAAAATATTTTCCATCTGTGTTATGACCTAATACACCATATTCTGGACATCCAAAAGAGTGTAGGCCACCCTTAATATCTAAGATCATAGAAAATTCTGCCCCACATCCTACTTTTACTATTGGAGGTCCGGTATATTTAACTTTTGTAGCTTTAACAATACAGGGATCAGTTTTTCCTACCCCGCACTGTCCTAACTTATTGTCCCCGGCAGCAAATACTAAACCACGGCTGGTTAAAAAAAGTGTATGATTTCGACCGCAAGATGCTGCTATAATAGTGTGTCCCTTTAATGCTTCTACTTCGGTTGGTTCATCCCGACGTTTAGTATCACCAACACCCAATTGACCTACAATTCATTGACAATATAGATTATTCAATATGATTTTAGATAGAATTTAAACACATTTTTTTTGCTGTAGAATTCTAAAAAAAGTTAATTACAAAACTATAATTGTGATATTTACAGTGATTGGCCTAACAAATACTCAAAGTTATGAAATAATGTTCACATATGATATTATATACAATAATATCCTGCTAATCCAGCGCTACAAAAATCTCTGCGGATTTGCAGGTAAAGTAATTATGACTTTAAAAAATAAAAAGTAAGATATTCAATGATCAATTTACCTTTATCATTTTTACCAAAAGTCAAGCATCTATTATCCTCAGTAACAACAATATTATGAGAGGCAGCAGGTCCGGAAGCTATCAGTCTGATACGAGCTCCATTTAAATTTTTAAAAGTATGCGGTGTCCACAAACTACGTCCAACATTAGTCTTGAGTGATTTGGGAGGTGCTTTACGTCCTGCCATTTCCCAATTGGTTAGACCACACATAAGCAACGTACCAGGCTTACCCCAGCCTCCCTGTAACAGAATCAAATAAGAGCATAATAATAATCAGTGATTATATTAATTATTATGCACCAATTGTTTCTTATCAGAATCCAAATGGATTGATGCAAATTAAATAGTATATTTGCATTTAAATTATGCATTATTACAGGGATCTGAAATGTTACATGCTTATTGTTGATGGCCGTTGTTGTTCGTTGTTGTAGGTTTGTTAAAATCCATCGTATAAAGCCACCTCTATTAATTTTCATATTCATGACCAGAGGATAAATGTTGTGTTTATTACGTACTGTTAGTTCGTTGCCAAGGTTCGTCGTTATCAACACACGCACACACACACATAGTGAGTAATTCTTCTAGCACCGTTAGGAGTACCATCGTGTATTATTCATCAATATTGTGTTACCTGAGGTAAATATTGAAATGAGATAAATAATAAATAAAAAAAGTCACCTCTGGCGACGGCAGCTCAGGTATATTGGAGACATCGGTAAGATCGTCTTCGGCAGCGTCCTCACCGTCGACATTAGTGCCACTCTCGGCGTCCTCAACATCGGATTCGTGTTCGCTCGAAATATCCTCCTCATCGTATTCAACTTTTTTAGATTTTGACCGACCCTTTTTAACCGTCGCATTTTTTCTCTTAGACATATCGGCACTACACCAAAATTTAACTAATTAACAAACAAATGTTGTATTCAACCTCTCGTTTTTTTTTTGTCCTTATTATAGCGCGAAAAAAAGGACCAATTTTTCTCGACAAATCCGGACCTACCCTCGTGACATTTATCGATGCAATGGCGTTCAGTAAATTGCACCGCTATACGAATGGCCAGCAAAAACGCGGCCACCTGGCGCTCAAAAATCATAATAAAACCATGCTCGAACGATAAGTACAAAGCAAACCACGGTTTATGATTGTAAATCGCCGAAGGCGCGCTCCGCGTTCCCTCGATTCCTAATTTAGGGAACGCGGAATTCTTCATATTTTTGGTTCGTTTCCTATCCATCCAGAGTTATACGAATTTTGAATTTTCTTCTTTATATCGAATCATTTCTTATTTTCGATTAATCGATCGAGATATTTATCCGACATTTTTCATTTTTTTTTTTTTTTTGATATTTTTAAATTAAAATAATATATTATATTTCATGGCAAAGATAAAATATATTTATTAACTTTAATTTGTTGGCTAAATAATATTTTTTTTTTATTTTAATGGTATTAACGATTTTTTTTTTAATGTTTAAAATCTTTGATTTTAAATAAATCCGCGAATTTGTTTAAATTTGATAAATTTAACTTGTCAATTATTTTTCGTATTGTTATGTGACAATTAACATTAATCGGCGCTTTTATTTTTTTTTATTTTTGCATTAATTTCAACTGGATGATTCGAATAAATTTGTAAATGGAGGATCTTTTTCGAATATTCGAGATCTCGAATGTCTCGAATAGATCGAGAATGCAGATTTAAATTTTTTCAATATTCAATATGTAATTTATAATTATTATTTAATATTTTGAACAATTCATCGTATAAAACAATAAATAAAAAATTATTATTAAAATTGTAACAAACGAATAACTTTAATTTTATAAGAATTACGTGTTTCTCGTTCATTTGTTTATTTTAAATCAATGCAATGACCATATAAAAATAAAACAAAGTGAGGTAAAAATAAAAATATAATATAAATAAATAAATAGGACTAATCATTTCTTCCTTTCAATTTTCTTAAAAAGCTATGCATTTTTATTGGCAAAGCTTGGCGCAACATACATTCTCAGCAAATTATAACAAACAAACAAACGAACCAACAATTGTTTCCATTAGTTACGAATAATTTTTTTTTACTCTTTTTTTCCTTCTTCTTTTGTGTGTTTTGTAATTTTTGTAATATTTTTCGGCGCAGATAAAACAAAAATTGTCGTAGAGATTTACAATGTAATTTTCTTATTACTTTGTTTCACTTTTCTTTTTTCTTTTTTTTTAACTTTTTCATTTTCTTTTTCTTACTTATTTTCAGTAACGGACGAGTAAGTACCATTATGGTGTACTACGAACTGTATCAATCGTCCCTCTCTCTTTCACTCTTTTTCTCACACACACGCACACATACACATATACACACTGTGACATACATATCTTCACACTTACGCATACCTTTATTTCTTTTTTTTTTTTTTTTTAAAGCAAATAATTATCGGACGTTATTATCCGTTAACGACCAAGCGATCAACGCGATTCTAGCGTGCTAATTTTAATCAAGATCGGTGCTAAATTACAGGATTCATTTTGTAAGAGAGAGTAAAAACGTACAAAATGTCGCTAACTCGAATTCTCGATGAATTAATTGAGATTAATGATGATTATAATGATGATGATGATGATGATAATAGTAAATATACGAATAATATCGTAATAATAATTATGATCATTACAAAAACTTGGATTTCGTCAACTTGATTCGAGACTTTCGAGATAGTTTATAGTTTAGATTATAAAAAATTGATATAAAATTATAATTATAGTTATGGCATAGTTATTAGTTATTTTGTGATTAAGCGAGGAAGAATTTTACGTGTCGTGCGTTTGACTGACGCGTTGAGACTTTTTTTTTTAATCTTTTTCTCATTTCTTTCCTTTTGTTTATTATTATTATTTTTTTTTTTGGGGGAGGGGGTTTGTTAATTATTTAATATTTTGGAAAGTTCACTTCGCGTGGTGGTTCACCATTTTCGACCATCCAAACGCTGCCGCTTTTGCCGGTACTCAAAATATGAATCAACGCTTTGGCAACATGTTCAGCTCTGTAAATAAATATATTATTATTATTATTTTTTTTTTTTAAAGATAATATTTCTGATATTAAATTCATTAGAAAATAAATTACATGCGTATTAAAATCATTTTGATCGTAATTATTAAACCTGTCATGTAATTTTTGCTAAACTTAAATAAATTTTATTGATATATATATATTATTTTTAATTAAATAATAAATTTTGTTATTTGAATTTTACTTACTTTTGCGGAACAATAGAACTGGTATCTCGACTCCAAGCTTCCTTGTATCGTAATGAAAGTAATTGTTTACCAATATCTGGCACCGAATTACTGTCAGTTGTACTTGGACAAAGTGCCATCACTTTGACACCCGTTAAATCCACGTGATACTGATCCTATTTAATATAAACGATACAAAATATTAAATTATTTAGAATAAAACCAAAAAGTAATTAACACTTTCGATAAAATTTCATTTAAATATTTACTTACCCCAAATGCTCTGGTAAGACTAACGATTGCTGCTTTTGTTGCCGAATAAATGGGCACGCTTACACAGGGGTTGATACTAACGTTACTTCCGATATTCACGACTACACCACCTTGTCCACCTTTGTCCGTGCCCATAAATCTTTGGGCAAGGAGAGTACCACGTATCACGCCATTCTAAAAAAAGAAAAAAGAAAAAAGAAAACAAGACAAATATTTATGAGTTCAACGTTGTTCTAAAACATTATTTAATAATTATTAATATATTAATAATAAAACAATAATAAATAATTATTTTCTTTTGAATATTTGATGAATAAATTATAAAAAAAATGAATTAAGGAAAAGTGTCGATTTAACAGAAAAGTATTAAAACGTTTTAATATCCGGTATTAAATTTATGCAACGTTTCTTAATTTGTACGCTACATTTTTGCAATATGTAATATAATACGTTTATCAAGTGTTTTTGTAATTTTATCCAAGGAATTTGTGTCAATTAATTATTTATTTTATTTTTATAAACTTACGAGATTGATGTCAACTTCGAGCTCCCAAAATCGATCGTTCATTATACCTGCGTTGTTGATGACAATATCGATTTGTCCAAAAGCAGCGATCGTTGTTTGAAACGAAGCTAAAAACAACAAATTAATCAATGAATTAATCAAGAAATAATTGAATTATTAAATGACAATTTTTTATAATTATAATTATTGCTATTATTGAGTAAAACGTACTTTCAAATTGTGGGTAATCCGTGACATCGCATGGGGAAAATATCACCTGAGATTTTCCATATTTCATGGTCAATTCTTCAGCCAATTTTTCACCTTCCGTAATATCGATATCACAAATCGATACCTGCCGATAAAACAGTGACAAATAAAAATGTTTACTCGTAATGACAATAACAATAAGATAATCATTTTTATAAAACGTTATCTTTTATACAAGATATTTTTGTTTGTTTGTTTGTTCAAGCTGTTAGTTATCAATCAATCGTTCAAATGATCGAATCAATCGTTAAAAAAATATTTATCATGCAGTATTTTTAATTTATTCTAAAATCTTAGTAAATATTTTTTCTAAGATATCAAAATATTTAATTAAAAAAGAAGATAAGTAGTATGATTATTTATTTACCTTAGCTCCTTGATTCAACAATTCGATGGCATAAGTTCTGCCGATACCGGAAGCAGCCCCCGTCACCAGGGCAACTAGCCCTTTAACTTCCATCCTTTGATTTAAGAATACTTTCTTAGTCTTGAATTTTAATCCTTATCCTTAAACAGGAAGCAACAGGGTATATTTATCAATATAATAAAATTTATCATTAATAATTCGTGAATTGGGATAAAAAAAATTATTTGATAATGAACTTAGGTTAACGATTGATTGTATTGTTGATTTTGAAACAAATATTTTAAATTTTAACGCAATTATTTAAATTAGATTATTGATTCATAATTTAAAATTTTATTTTTTTTTACTGACAATGAGATGCTATTTTATTTTTTATTTATAATTTATTAAATATTACAAAATAACAATAAGATTAAAAATGATAAACAATGAACACTTGGGTGCGACTAATTCGATAATGGTGGTTAGGTTTGCTGGATTATCACGGGACAACGTAGTATCGATTAGCAAATATTTGTTTCTTCTTGAATAAAGTATTTTTTTTTTTTATATTTTTATATTTTTATTTATTTCTTACAATAATATATAATATTTAATGCTATTCTTCGTCTCAACTACTTTCCTATACAATGGAAAATAGCACAAATTATCCTAATACAAAAACCAGGTAAAGACCCTCAACATGTTACCTCATATAGGCCTATTAGTTTGCTCTCACATTTATCGAAAGTACTAGAAANAGTTAAGGTTAAATATATAATATTATATTTTTGTTACATTAAGATATACGTCATACATGTGATATTAATATTAAGAAGGTATTAGCTATTGAGCGAAATACCTGCATGTTATTCTTGTACTATTCTATTTTTACCAACAAATTTGCTTATTGTTACTTTGTAATAGATTGCAAATAAACTCTCATATATAAAAAAAAAAAAAAATATTTTTATTTATAATCTATTATTATCTATTATAAAAATTATTAACGATGAATTAGTTAACGATTGATTGTTAGCTTCTTGTCAATGTTTATTGGATTACTAAATATTTGTTTCTTCACGAGATGAAATATTTTAAATACCAATACAATTTTATAAAATTAATAAACTATTATATAAAAATCAGATCTCAAAAAATCACTGGCAATGAACTTGATTCGCGATTGATCGGACATTGTTGACCTTGAGACAATACTTGTCAGATTTTAACGAACAAAACGAAGTATCGATTGACAAACTTTCAATTAAATTTTCACGAGATAAAAGTTACACAATATTTATTTTATTTATTATAATATATTATGAAAAACGTTCGGTTATATGATTTATCATAAAAGAGAAAAGATAAAGAAAGAGAAATCAGGGAAAAGGGAAGCTTGTAGACAGCAAAACCATCGTTGAGGGTGGAACAAAAGCTACGTCTACTATTTGATTTTCTCACTCTTTCTCTTATTTGTGATCTCTCTCACTCATTCGTTGGTTTTATGTCGTAAGTAAAATATCAATATATATGTATATGTATTTGTGTGTCTGTATATATGTATACATGAGTCAGTGAATTTACTCTGAAAGCGTCGTTTACCGTACACGCTTACTTTTTCTTCTTCAACATCCCCCTCTTCTTGTCAATGTAACTCACTCTTCTTCCTCTCTCTCTCTCTATCTCTCTTTTTTTTTATTCTCCTCTCTTTCTATCTTCACCATAAATCCGCTTCAGAGGTTTTTTATTTTTTGTCTATCCCATGTACGAGAAATGTAAGTGTATGCTTGTTGTATGTGTTGTGTCTGGGTTGTATACGTGTGTAACTTTGTGTGTATGTGTGTGTGTGTCTGGGTTGATATGTGTGTGTGTGTGTGTGTCTGTTTTGTGAGAAGATACACGATGGTTTTTGGTTCTCAACTCTTTAAGCGTTTTACCACACGTATCACATGTCAAACATAACGCGCATATACTACAAAGTTTCTTCTTTACCATTTGACACGTGTGTGACTTTTTTATTTTTTATATTTTTTTCTTTTCTTTTTATTTTAAAGAACAAGGACTCACCAATTGAGATCTCCGTATTACATATATATATATATATATATATATATATATATATATATATATATATATATATATATAT
>NW_015148988.1:161063-179436 GCF_001465965.1 Polistes dominula | reverse complement strand
TTTTTTTTTTTTTTTTTTTTTTAAACACGCGCACGGGACGCACACACACTTATCTGAGGTTAACAATTGACATGCGTTTCGTAAACTTTCCTAATTGCTAGACAAATGTATTTGTTTTTTTCTAGCATTGTCTCTTTCTTTTATTCTTTCTTTCTTTCTTTCTATTTCTCTCTGTCTATCAAACTGACTTCTTCTTTTCTCTCTCTCTCTCTCTCTCTCTCTTTCGTACTTATTTTAAATTTTTTATTTAATTCCTTTTTTGTTTTCTTATCTTTTCTTTTCTTTCAAATATTTCTGCGAATCGCTGACTCTTATACGTATAAAAATTTATTGTTTATGAATATGTTTGTGAAAAAAAAAAAATAAAAAAAAATAAAAAATTACAATTAGAATTAATTTTAAAGATTTTAATTAACACTCCCCTTCTCCGTAGGCCAAATTAATTTCGTATGAATTTGAATTTGAAACACAGAATAATAAATTTATTTATAATAATTTTAAGCTATAGTTAAAAATACGCGAACGTAATTATATTTGGGCATGGGGGTTGTTAGTTAAGAAAATATTTATTTTAAACGCGGATCAAAATTTCGATATGTAATTTTCAAGTCATATGGGACTTAACGGAAGGTTTAAGTATATAATTTGAATTATATTTAATAAAAATTATTTATAAATTCGATAGATACACGAGACATTTCGATGAAAAACATTTAATCTAATTAGATTAGAAAATTTAATTAACGTTGTTTTATTTTTATATCAAGTGAATGAATAAAATGCAGTTATTATTAATAAATACATTTTTTATTTTAATAAATTATTAATACGATAGGAGTCAGCGAAACACTTTCAACATACTTTTGAAATACGCGATAAGTATGTTTGTATTTAAATATTTGAAATTACGAATCGATTACGCGATTTTTATTTTCTTTCTTTCTTTTTTTTTTTTTATTACGAAATTTTTCAAAAAGAAACGAAGAAAAAAAAAATAGGAAAAATCAAACGAAAAGAAAAGAAAATACGAAACTATACACACGAACGTTTATATATATTATACATTGCGACGCAGAGATTGGTCAACGTGTGTAACCAATTACGTTCGATCGATGGGTCTCTTAAACTAACCTATTTATTAAGATTTACGTATGATTATTTATCTTTCGTGATAATTATCGATGAAAATTATTGGCATTGTTCAATTTACGAGGGATGATTCGTCGCGATGAAATACTCGAGAATTTCTTTTTTTCTTTTGTATTTTTTTTTTTTTTTTTTTTTTTTTTTTTTTTTTTTTTTTTTTTAAATCGTTTGCAAACTTTCCTAAAAATTGTTATTCGTAATCGTAAACTCGACGGGAATAAGCTAGGCCGAAAAAAAGATTTTCTCGAATCGATTCGAATCGCGAGGGAAAAAATCGTTTACTTATTTTAATTTTTTTATTTTTAGTTTTTTTTTTTTTTTATTAATTAAAATGTAATCGTTTGTTTTATCTTCTTCTTATTCTTCTTCGTCGTTTAAATCGAACTACCTTATTTATCGTACGACATATCATCTCGCATACCTTTTACGATCAGAAACGAAGATTATTATATTTCAATTCATTTCAATATCGTTTCATTTCTAAACATAGAATTTTTCGTTTCTTTAATATACTTATTTTTTTTTTTTTATTTCTCTCTCATTAATCATTTCATCATCCTCCATTTTTTGTTCTTCTCTTGCCGTTTTCTTCTTCTAACTTATTATTTAATTGGAATAGTACACAAAAATCCCGTGTGAATGATGAATTTATTTAATGTGTGATCGATCCAACCCTCTCCCTCCCACCCATGTTGCATGTGTTCCCTTATCTGAAATATTTAAGACCAGCAACTAAGAGAAATTTCTCAATGAAAAGCTCAGAGTCAAGGACGGCGATGTGAGCTGCTCGGCCGATAAGTGCATTTGCTGTCGGTGGTAGTGCATGATGGACATCGTATCTGACCAAACTCACACCTGATGCCGACATCACGGGATAAAGTATATTGTGCACCATCTCGCGATACGCTGCCCCTATAACAAATTCAAAATATCAATCATTATACAAATTGTATACTAGAGGGGTTGATTAATTAATATCTCTATAGTTCTAAATTTGTATTAATTGTCATGAAATCTTAACGAATACCAAATAGCATTGACAAAGATAACTAAAATATTGTTTCATAATTATTAGATGGTTTTTTTAAAAACAACAAATTATTACTACAATGTTTGTGTATTTAAAAAATCTAAATTAATATTTTTCATGTCACTTTTTAGTTAATAAATGAAATATGAAAATATTGCAATACCTTGATCGGACGGATCACGCACGGCAGCCTTGCAAAGTTCAATTCTCGCTGAATGAAGGGGTACGTAACGATCTTGAGCGCTTCCGCACAAAAGTACGTGTTTGAAATTTTGCAAATTGCTTTTTTGGCTTAAACGAAACATGAAGGAACGCCTGACGTCTGGCGAATCCTTCATTGCCAATTGAAGCAACGATCCGGACTTTTTCCATTTTTGCATGAACCACATACCTAGGGGTGTAAAATATGAAATCAAATAAAAAAGTATATAACTATATTAGATTGTTTTAAAAATAATAATTGTACTAACCAGCATTAACCAATCCACTGGTATTATAAAGAGTGCCTAAATGAGGTCCGCTTAAACTAAGGAAGGTGTGCAAACGTGGAATTAATGGCCGAAGTTGTGGTCGTGTTAGAGCACTTCGAATAATGATGGTCCCCAAAGAGTGTCCGATGAAGCTAACTTTAGTTGGATTCAAGCCCGATATTTCAATGTGATGACGTATCTCAGCTACCAATCTATCCGTCATAGTGTCAAAGTCCGAAAAGGTGTCACCCTTCAAAAACAATTCGTTCAATATTAATTGAAGATTAAAGAAACGGGGAGAGGGGATGTTATCAAAAAAACTTACTTGATTTTTTTCGGACATAAGAAAGTCCAAGTGTGCCCCAGGTAAACCCAATTCGAGATAAGTCTTGACGAGACGTAGATCAGCTGCATTACCATCGAGTCCGTGTACGCAAACGATCAGGTGAGCACCTTCCGGTGAGAATAGCCGGTACTCGTCGCTGATGTGGAAATACGGCAAGGTTGAGGCCAGGCTTGGGTAATCGCTAAGAGGCACATTCGATCTTAAAGGTTGTTGAATCGACGACGGGTTCAGAAGTTCACCGTATCCGAAGGAACGGGCACGCTTATGGAAGCGATACTGCGCTTCCTTGCGTTCTCTAGATAAGGGGTAAGGTAGAACTTAAAATACCAACGGAAAGGTGGACGTTTGGAAATGAGAGAGAAAGAGAGAGAGAGAATGAAAGAAAGAAAATGAAAAAGAAATGTGGTAGCGGTGAAACAATTCAAAAATAAAAAACAGCAGATTATTGCTACCTTTGGTGCTGATGAAGCAGCACACGAGTGCTAACATTATTGCGTTAGCGAAAACAAATAAAAGATTTGTTTCAATAAAAAAAATGAGGAATTTGTAGTTGGAAGAGTATCGGAGGGACCAAAAGCACGATCCTTAAAATATTCAAATGTACACACCTGTAAATTCTACCGGAGAAGCTCATTTGTCGTTTGAATTCTTCCTTACACTTTTTAAAGTTGATCAAATCGTCCTGAGTACTCTGTAAGAGTTCTTTGCCTTCTTGATAACAATCCAAACAAACGGTACCACCACCATAAGCGTTTTCTCGATTTCGTTGAGGACTACAGGGTGCTGTTTTGTTTTGTTTGGGACTCCTAGTTCTCTTGACCGTTTCGTAAACGTGATAAAGAGGATTGTCGATGGGTGCTGGTGGATCGCGAAATTCTTCCGGAGGTGGTGGCTCGTCTTGAAACATTTTAGGTGGTGGTAATCTAACTTCTTCGTAAGAATGTTCAATAGGACTACTACTTTCCTTAACTGGACCTGTCTTTTTCGGCACGATTTTCGAAAGTTTTTGACGCAACTGTTCGCTCGACAATCTTGCATTACGTTTTTGTTCGGAACTAGAAGTATCACCGCTGCTAACCCAACCTGAACACTCTGACGTCAAATTGCTAGAGCTCGAACTGGTCGTAGGACTACTCGGTCGAGTGGACGGCGGACTAAGGGGATTTGGAATGACGGGAAGATTATTGCTAAGGCTATCTTTGCTATCGCGAATCGGCATGCACGGTAGCGAAACGGCACTACGTGGTACTACGATTTTGTTCTGTGCCACGGGTACGCTGGCACATCTCAGTCTTTTCACGTTGGGCGGTTGTTCACCTGTACTTGATATTTCGGATGACGGTGTTCTACCGTTTGTAGCCGGTATCTCGTTAGGTGATTTTATCGGTTCAACCTACAATTTAATATTAAATCTTTAGATATTTCTTTTTTCTTTCTTTCATTACACGCTTAACGAAAATACAAATGATAATTACCTTAAGAATAATCTTATTATTATTCTCAACTTCAAGAACATTGGTCGTAGGTGCTGGAGGTGGATGACGATATTTAGGCAATGGTGCCATAGCTGGATCCTGATAAGCTGCAGGTGGTGGCGCAGGTTTCCTATTCCTATGACCACACTTTCTACTTTCTTCGGTAGGACGTTCGGTGTCTAAAACGGGTGCTGAATGTGGCCTCCTACCATGTTTGTCTCTTCTTCTTTCAATACGGGTTGTTTCTCTTTTTGGTTCGGCCTTGAGCGCGATCACTTCGTATAAGGGCTCATTAGGCGTGTCCATAGTTCTTTTATCACGTTGACCACTTACTCTTTTCTGTTGTTTATCATCAACGTAACACGACAATGTTACACCGTTACGAGGTGATTTGGTCACTCTGTCATCTTTCCTTTTCGTTCTGTCCCTTCTAAACTCGCAACAATCGTTTCTATCAACCTCATCTATGAGTCTGTCCGTACTTTTTGGTCTCTTAGGTCGATCAGTTTCGTCACGTGTGCGTCCACTGGTACCGTTCGTTCGATAAAAGAAAGAATCCGTTGTTGTCGATGAGTAATTCGATACTCTGTACAACGGTTCCATCAACAACGAATGACTGCTCGTCAACGTTGTCCCACCATTCATCGAATCCTGCGTTATTGTGTTATCCCGATTGGATTGTCCGTGACCGGAACTCGTTTTACCAATCGTATGATAACGCCGTGAATCCAATCCGTTAATTTGATTGTATTTGCTACCTGTTTGATGTGCCTGTTTCCTGGCATTTCCACGATACGTTATCCTATCAAGTGTAGCTGTATGAAGCGGTTGTTGTGGTTGTTGCTGTGGTTGTTGTTCGTGCAAGAAACCATCAGCAACATTGGCACCAGGTTTACCGAGAGGAAAATTATTTTGATCGTTGTTAGAGAGCCCTTGTCGTGTTAACAATCGATGACTCCTAGGTTCCAATCGTATTCTTCTGGTATCCAAAGAATGAAAATCTAAAGAAAAATATAAAAACGAAACTATCATAGAAATAATGTAAATAATATTGGATTGCTTGAAAATCAATAAATGGCATCATTTATATACTTGAAAGTATTTAAATATTCAACAGATGTGTAAAAAGTGACGTGAATAAATCACAGAGAGAAAATACCAAAAAAAGAAAACAAATAATACCTTCAGACGTGTGAGAAGACTTGCTCTCGGTATTCAAGCAATCAGCCAGTTGGGCCAAATCCAACGTTCTGATATACGAGGGTACTGTTAGATTTTGTTCGCAGGATTTAGCGTTGGGCCGATAACCAGGCAGCCGAGTATCCGATGGTAGCTCGGGAAACATTGCTACAAGTAGTGAACCTATGGATGTCGATTGTGGATCGACTTGTTGTCGATTTTGCACCAACATTTGTGTGGATTTGGCTCGAGGCAAAGGTATCACCGGAGTTGAACTCAATGATGGGTTTGGCGCTGAACAGGCCTGTTGTTGTCCAGACGGTGGGAAGAGGGTGTTGCTGGACGGTACCGTTGACCTTGGCCTTCCTCTCGATGGAACTGTCGCTGGTGGAGTAGCATTTCTCATTCCACCACGTTGTTTAGGAAACAATTGGGTCGACACCGATCTGAATTTTAAAGCCGAGATGAATTAAACATTTTTTTTTGGAAACAATTAAACATTTAAGATTGGAACGAGGATCTAACAAACCTGGGTAATGTTTTAGGCGAAGTTCTTGGTTGCAATGGCGCCATTTCAGGACCTAACTGATCGAGAGATTTGCTATGCCTGGCTGGTAAAGTCGAAGGGGTCGTAGCAAACCTCGCATGCATCGCTCCGATGTCCTGTGCAGCACCTTCACTTCTCGGTGACCAAATTCCCATCGTTCTGGATCCCAGAATCGCGGCTATTCCACAACTACAATCGTCCATACTGGGAACTAAAAGATAATATAATTATATTATAAATATAATATATAATTATTCTCAATCAATCTACAACTGTTATTCTTACTACTGTTTCTATGTCTCTGTTGCATATCGGCATATTGATCTTCAAAGATCAAAGGCAACGAATGAAGATCCCCATCCAATTCTGGACAATGAACCGGTAACGGTGGTAATGATGCCAGATAACGTGATCTTCGTGCTGCTTCACTAACTGCCTGATAAGATTGATAATTAGCATCGTAACAACCTGCCGCTGACATTCGTGGATTTTCCAACACGAAGAAACCTTCCGCGAAACGTTTAACCTGTACAAAAAAAAAAACATAAGCCCAATTAATTGAGATCAGAATCAACAGGTCTTAAAAACTTACTCGCAATTGATGATGAATTCTAGCGAGATGTTGATGAACAGCTTCGCGTCCTGAGAATGCTTCCAAAAAGTTTTGCCAAAGGAGGATATTTTGTGCACAGAGTTGAGCTATGTCTGCCTCTTCCGTGTCCATCATCTGTTAATCGTGAGATCACACGTGTTATCAATTTAAAAAAAAAATACTTTTATCAAAATTAGCCAAATGAAACAGAAGTAAACCTTGGTCATTTCTTTGTGCGATTTCTGTGCAAGCTCGAGTGCCCTTTGTTGCCAAGATGGTAAAAGTCTTGCTAAATCGGCCAGATCATTCATCAGGGATTCCCTAGCGGCTAAAAGTAATCTCGTAACTTCTTGTTGAATCAATCTGGCATGTTGCATCCTTGTAGCTGAACCTACACACCTCGTAGTACTTTCCTAAACAAACAAACGATCAACAAACTGAATAGATGCAATTTTAGTTTCGGTTCAATGATATGCTGTGAAAAAAAAAATGAAAGAACATGTGGTTCATATACGTAGTTTTATTCGATATTTCATATCACATATTTATGTTAGTTATACTTGTATAAAAGTATACAACTATAAATAAAGCACACATATATAAGCATTGTATATAAATGTCACATATACATGTGACAATAGTCTATAGATAAAATGTGTTCTCGTTTTCTATAGACTATATACGTCACATATATATGTAATGCATTAAATTAAAACGGCCATTGGACAATGTCACACATATATGTGTGACGTTGGACTTTCGAAACATACGGTCACGTCACTCATATGTAACATACGTTCCATGCCACCACACCGGTTCGCAAACATCCCACTTTGAACTTTCCGTTCGGGTCATTTGAAATTGTCGTTATTTTATAATGTAGGTGTCGTATAATGCCCTGTGCAACTTATATACGAAAAGTCATCATAAATCACATGATGAAAAACAAAAATCAATGAAGCTAACAATATTTTAACTTACAACGTTTCCAAAAGTTGCGTTGTTCTCGTTGTTTCCTGTAGTTGGTTTAAACTGCAACCATGGTTTTCCACCACGTGGTGCGCTACAAATTGTATAAAAATACACGTTGATTAATTACTTAATTATTAAAAAAAAAAAAAAAATAAAATTACAAATTTATTTAAAAAACAAAACTTACCAACTTTGAACGTAATGCAGGATACTCTTCCTGATCGTTTGCGTGAGACAAAAAAGAAACAAAATAGCGATAAGACAATAAGAAAAAATCAAAATACAATATAATATAATATTAAAAAAGTCGTGATAAGGGATAGATAAGGAAAAAGAGAGAGAGAGAGAGAGAGAGATACCGACTTGATGTACGGCTGATGAAGCGCCACGAGGCAAGCGTGGATCGTGATGGATACGGCGGCGAGATGAAAGTAATCGAAGAGTACCGGGAGATGATAATGGAGGCCCTTCGTTGGCGCGAAGTTTAGCTGCAATGCCCTGAAAAGGAATCGAACGGAGAATAATGAAAGAACGAAAAAGAAAAAAATAGGAAAATAGTGAGAGAGAGAGAGAGAGAGAGAGAGAGAAAGAGAAAGAGAGAAAAGAAAGGAGTAAAAAACACACACACACACGAGTGTTTCGAAAGTATCGATTTTCGTTCGTTTCATTGGAAATTCATAGTTGTGTTTTGTTTTTTAATGCGTGTAAGTATTCTGTCTATTTGTATATATGTGTAGTATGTACATGTGAGTCTAAGTTTCTACAGTGATCGAGATAAACCGATTGTAAATGAGTAAGAGAGAGAGAGAGAGAGAGAGAGAGAAAGAGGGACAGAGTAAAAGCAGCCGTTGAAGTGCTCACCTCGATGACACGCATGCCATATTTCCGGGTTGTGTATTTTCGCTGAACCATAGTTCGACGCCAAGAAGAAAATGTGTACGAGACAAGGCCTCCTCAATCTTGTGACTGTGTACAAGAACATGAGCTCGAAATAGTACCGATGTACCTAGTGTCACCTCTTCATTTCTATACAGGATTGGAAAACGTTTACTCGTGCCTGGTGCCTCCAACGAATCTAAAATGATTGTCATCACTTTTTACGTTCCCCTAGTTGACGAGTCACCCAATGAAAAAAGGATGACCATGATTTGATTAAACCCAAGTAAATTGATTATTTCTTTCCTAGTAAAGATTTAACGATTCTTGGATTGTTTCATTTCAATCTAATATTATTTAACATTTTTTTTAATTTATGAAAATATTTTTTTAATGTACAAATTCATTGTTTATAAAACAAATTAGTTAATAAACTACAATTTCACAACATTTTATTTGAAATTGATCGATGTACGAATATTTTTTACACCCATTGTATGTATAAGGTATATAATTTAAAATTAGTAGATCCATTTAGGAATTTAATAATATTTGTTTAATAATAATCAATTACTCAGGTTTGATGATAATAATGACGATGAAATAACTCACGATTGCGTAGCTGATTGACTTCCACCTTGACAGGTAATTTTGGCGACACTCGAAGAGCCGTCCGTATTTGGTAATATCTACGTTAACAAATATTTCCAATTATATGTCAGGATTAATCATAAAAAATTCCTAAGTTCTTTAAATTAACATTAGTTTCACTGGCATATAAAATTAATTGTATTAACATCGATTCAAGAAAAAAAAACGAAATAACCCTATCTGAAACAACATAAAACAATAAACAACACGAACTATTATCTCACCCTAAATATATTGATTTATAATAAAATTATTTCTAATGAAAAGAAAATGGTAAAAACTTTGAGTTAAAAATAAAAAAAAAAAAAAAAGAAATAAGAATAACACCATGATTTTTGTCTTCATTCATACAATATGGGGGTTTGAATAGTTTTCAATATTACTAGGGTGATATTCTAACTCGAATTGGACTCGTAAAGGAAGCTTCCAGAGCTTTTTTCATAAGTTTTGCAATCAAAGAAGGCTTTTTCAATACTATTCCTTCATCTTCTATTTTTTTCATTTTTTTTTTCTTCTTCTTCTTCCTTACCCTCGTTGAAAGAGGTCAACATTGTAGAACTTGCAGAGCTCGAGGGAGAACTCGAGGGTGGCCTGTAGATCGCTCATCTCGATCCTCAGGATGGAAGGAATCACCCTCTCTCTCTCTCTTTCTCTTTCTTTCCTTCTCTTCGTTTTTCTTGGCCAATCACCTTTCAATCTCGATTCTACCTAATCGTGCGAGGGCCAACTTTGTGCACTACGACGATGTTTCGTCTGCTTAGATGCTGTTATACTCCTTCCACCTGCCATCCTTCCTTTTGGACCTTCTCTTCAACGCCAAAGGTCCTCTGCCAAAAGATAAAGAAATTTACGTGACTTGAGTGGTAATTCTATTATTATTATTATTCGATTTTATTTCTTAAAAATCAACTTTGTTTCAAAGTGGGCTTTTAACACATTGAAAACAGGTCTCGTGCTATTACAAGGGTTCTTTTGTTTTACGATATGTAAGGGTATGTTGTAAACTTTGGATATATTTTTTACTTGTCATTGTTTATACTATTAATATAAATATAAATAATAAATATAAATATAAATATAAATATAAAGTATTCTGCATTTGTCTAATTTTTAATTTAATTTAATTTTTAATAAAACTTATGCACTAGATGATAGTGTACTAGACAAAATTAAATTAAACAATATCTAAAATATATATAATTTAATGTATAATAATATATTATATATTATAATTTAATATTTTATTATATATAATTAATATTTATTATATATTATAATTTAATATAAATTAATAAAAATTAATTTGTAATAGTCCAGTATCTGTTTTGTTCATAAGACAAGCAACGTGAATACAATGAGTTAATTTTATTTTATTTTCTTTTTTGTGTAGCAACCAATTAAAAAAGAAAAGAAACGAAAGGGAAACTTTTAGTTTGAGTTTACGCGAAATAAGAAAATAAAATAATGTGAATTCAATGCTGAAAGTTATGCGTGAGATTAGTATGTTATATGTCGTACAAACTTAAGGGGGATTTTTTTTGTTCTCTTCTCACGCGACTCGAATTGTGTGATTACTTTTTTCTTTTCTTTTTATACGGGAATTAAGTAGCCGCGATAAAAAAAAAAAAAAAAAGGTACGATGAAAAAGTAGTTCGCTTTAAAACACGTTTTCCCCACTGTCAAGGTCGCTCGAAGGCCGTGTGTATGCCCACAAACGTGCACCTATCTTTTTTTCTTTTTTTCTTCTTCTTCTTTTTTCTTTTTTTCACTCTTGCTCGGTTACTCGCTCGAAAGATCAACGACCTCTTTCAACCAACGAACGAAGACGCAAGATAGATAGGAGACACCCCGGAATGAGAAGAAAGAGAGAGAGAGAGAGAGAGAGAGAGGAAAAGTGAACAAAAAAGAAAAAAAAACAAAAAAAGTAGCATTCGTGTGAAAAAATTTCAAACCACGCGTCATTTACTTCATCGCACACACACCACCTTATTTTCACTTTTATCTCTGATTAATATATTTTACGATATGATTTTTTTTCTCGTTTAAAAAACCCACCCTTTTTTTACAGATCTACAAATGAAATTGGATGATTTAAACGTACGTAAATTTTTCGATTTATTAATTATTTCTTTCGTGCAACATTGTGTTGTTTTTTTTTTTTTTTATAGATGAAAATTGGACGAATACAATACGTTTTGTTATAAGATTTTTTTTCTCATTTATGCAACATAACCTTTTTTACAGATAATATACACTGATTATACACTGACTGACACAGACGAATACACAGATTCACTGACTGATAGACTAATAGATACTGGACACTTTTTTACTTTCTTTCACATATTTATATCCAAAATAAGCTACACCCTATCGGAGAGGGATAGGAAATATATGAATCTAATTGGCCTTTAATATGTTGGAGGTGGAGCTAAAAATCGGAAAAGATCGGACCCTTTTCGGAAGTTGTAGACTTTGATCTTTGGCATTATCTTGTCTTGAATGTTATCGTTATGTTTCTTTTAAATAAACGATACCTTTATACCTACTGTATACTACATTTCATTTCTATGTTTATCACAGGATTTTAAATAAGATCGAAAGGGTATTCAAACAAAAACATGAAATATAAAGGGAAGAAACTAAATACAGTGACTCAAATAATTAATCAAATGCGTTGACAGTGTTTAAATTTTGATATAATTGAAGAACACAGGTTAATAAGAAACGTAAGAAAATATTTTTATCATAATACAAACATAGTTTTCGTAGTTCACATAGTATAGAAATAATTTAAATATGTTACACACACATTTTAAGCAAAATGAAATAAAATTTGTATAAGGTTTATCATCTACAAAATACAATACTTTGATCTGATTTTTAAAGTGAAATGATTACGTTGTTAATAGAAATTTAGACTGTTATCAAAGAAAAGAAGAATAAAATAATAAATGAAATTATTTACTTGCAAAACAATTACGATAATAAAAATAAATGCAATTACTTATAAAATAAACTTTTATTCTATTCTTATCACTCACTCTCTCTCTCTCTCTTTCTTTCTCTTCAATATCCTAAACATTTCTCAGAAAGATACTTAGGAAAAGATTTTCGTCACAATTTCTCTACCAAAGCGATAAGTAAATCCTATTGCTCTGACAAATCCCATTCCGATAGTGGAGAATTCTTTTTATCCTTAAGAGAACGTCGAAGCACGAAGATGCTTTTATCGAAAGCAAGTAAAGAGAAAAGACAGAGAGAGAAGAGAGAGAGAGAGAGAAGAGAAGAGAAGAGAAGAGAGAGAGAGAGAAGAGAAGAGAGAGAGGAGATTTTTCTTTCTCACCCATTTTTTTTTTTTTATATATTGAAGCAATTTCAACGTCCTTAAAGAGATTATTTTGCTCAAAGAGGGGAAAAGAGAAGAGAAGAGAAGAGAAGACAAGAGAAGAGAAGAGAAGAGAAGAGAAGAGAAGAGAAGAGAAGAGAAGAGATGAGAATAGGTGATGCTGCATACTCTCTATCTCTCTCACACTCTCTCTCTCTCTCTCTCTCTCTCTCTCATACTCTTACTCGTTTATTCCTTCCTGATTTTATGTACGTAACATACGAGGTTGCTCGTACGAAGAAAATAGAAGAGGCAAGGTAACGCAAGGCAAGGCAAGGCAAGGCGAGAATTCCCACCCATCAAGCATTCTATGTTAAGACCATCCAAAGTTAAAAATATCCACATGGCGTAAACGGTAGGTGTAATCGAACAAAAACAAAAAACAACAGAATAAAATACAGGTAAACCCTCTCAGTAAACCCCTTTCTATTACAAAATCACGTGTTGCGTGAAATTGTGTTATAGAAAATCATTGAGTTCATTGTGTTCAAATGTGTTTAAAATGTAGAGTTCATCGTGTTATTATTTTATAATTATTTAATTATTAAATATGTTAAATACAAATTATCATTTTTTGTGTATATGTATACTGTATAAGTTATAGTAGTATTGCAAATTGTGTTATAGGAAATCTAAGGTTTATTATTTTATAATTATTTAATTATATTACATATTTTAAATATTATTATATTTAATTATAAATTTAAATATTATAAATTATATAATTATTAGATATGTTAAATAAAAATTATCATTTTTTGTGTATATGTATACTGTATTAGTTATAGTAGTATTGCAAATTGTGTTGTAGGAAATCTAAAGTTCATTATTCCATCGTGTTATTATTTTAAAATTATTTAATTGTTAAACAAAAAAATTTATCATTATCTAATACTGTTGAAGTACAGTAATAGTGTATAAAAAAAAAAAGTATTTTTTTAATTGCAATTTTCTTATCTCGTTGGAAAGATAAAATTACGTGTGTTGTAGAAAATGATACCTGTATTTCATTTCACAGGAAAACAAAAAGAAATGTTGAATAATAATTAATCAAATGTACTTTGTTGTATCATATTATTATTATTATTATTATTATTATTATTATTATTATTATTATTACGTTTTATTATATTTCCTTATCATCTTGTTACTTTATTATAACATCGATAAATATTCGAGAATTTCTTAATAGTTGTGTACATAAAAGATAAGACGTAAGAGAATAACAGCAGAATGGAAGAAGATGAAGATGAAAGAGAAAAGAAAGAGAAGAGAAGTGAAGTAAAGGGGGAAGGGAAAATGGAAAAGGGAAGGGGAAAGGGTCGACAATATTTCTGGTAGCGAGGCCGACGCACTACGTGGCCCAGTTTAATCCTCCCAACCAGAATGATCCGAGACACAAGTTACGGTTTGCAAGCTTTCCTATACAATCTGGCCTACTTACGATACATACCACGTCGACCATTTTTACTTCCCGAAAGAAGAAGAAGAAGAAGAAGAAAATGTAAGAGAAAAAAAAAACAAAATTAAAAACAAAAAACTGTCTCATAAAATGAACAAAAATCAGGTATTATAAAAACATTGTACACAGACAACCAATTTAAACCCTTTTTTTTCTCATTCAAGTATTCTAAATCAATTCTTAAACAAAATTCATTTCATAAGCAAGTATTGAGCTTTAAGAAAAGTTGAAGAGAGAAGGAGAGAAGAGAGAGAGAGAGAGAGAGAGAGAGAGAGAGAGATAGGGATAGAGGAAGGAGAGATAATTGCTTATCGATTTCTAAGGATTAATTATTTACGTAATTAATCGAGATCAACGTTATCGGATTATCTATGATCGTTGTAATCTACCCTATATATGATATTAGTTATCGTTAAAATCGAAAATACTCGTGTATATCGATATTTATTTTTTCCCCTAACGTTATCTCTTCCTCTCTCTCTCTCTCTCTCTCTCTCTTTAGAGAGAAAAAGAAAAAAAGAAATAGCCTTGTGGTTGGCTCGAGATCTTGATGCAATCCCGAAGGTCGTTGGATAACGTCCAAGGGAACGACGAATGAACGAACGAACGAACGAGTGAACGATCATGCCTTTGGTTTTAAAAAGATACATACACATGTATGAAAAATAAAAAAAGAAAAAAAAAGGGGTATTGTAATGTGGTGGTAGTATAACACCAAGTGTGATAAATTCTAGGTATTTACAATTTTAGAAAACGTATGTAGGTACACGTGTGTACATTGTATCTGTTTTTTCTTTTCCTAGAATCGCAAGAGATGACTTGTTCTACTCTTGTTTAAGAGGATGAGATAAAAGGGAGGATTACTTTTTTTTTTTTATTTTTTACTTTTTTATATTCACGCGTGATCGACGGAGCATCAATCTGTGTCTATATATGTCTACTGATAATATATAAAGTTCCTTTCAACCCTGTTAACACGTGAAAGATACGTGAGAGCGTTGCAACATAAACGATCAAATAAAATACACGGCTTTTATAAATATATATATATATATATATATATATATATTTTTTAAATTTGAAATTTAAGATATGTTATATGTAGAATATTTAGTAGAATTAATATTTAAACGTGATATATTAATATATACTAATATATATTTTAATTAATACTATATTAAAATAATAAAAATATTATATAAAATATATTTTATAAAATATATATTAAAATAAATATAATATTATGTAAAATATATTATAATAAATAATACATATTAAATAAAAATATTATATAAAATATATTGCAATAAATATAATATTATGTAAAATATATTATAATTAATATATTAATATATATATATTAAATAATATATATATTAGTATATATCAACCCTATTCAAGTGATAAAAAAAAAAAAAAACAAAAAAACTAAAAACAAATAAATAAAAAAAGAAAAATAATGAAAATTCTTGACACGAATTCTTTTCTTCTTCTTTTTTTCCCTTTAGAACAATTGGTAAAATTATTTGAAGAATGTAAACGAGTGAAAGAAAGTAAAATTATATCAAAGAAAGTCGATAAACTTTCTCTCTCTCTTTTTTATTCTAGTATTTTTAATATACGATATCTTTGTTCTCTTCTTTTTTTTATCCAATTAGGGTCTAGGCATCGAGTTTAGAACGATACTTCGAATAAACCGAGTGTGAAACGCGAAAGAGAAACCCCGTTTACGATTCACCCTTTCAACGGATTAACCTTGAGGAGAACCTTTCACCCGAGCATTCGTACTACTTGTGACGTAACAATAATAATACTATGACTATAGTATACTTTCTTTCTTTCTTCTTTTTTTTCCTCGCACCCCCCCCCCTCCTCGTTCTATACACGCAAACCAGAAAGAATAATGGCGATATTGCACGATTATGAAATAGTGTCGACCTGATTTTATAAAAAAAAAAAAAAAGAAAAAGGAAAGAAAAAAAGGGGGTGTATTACTTTGTTCCAATTATTTATTACAACGATAGGAAAATAGGATGTTAACCTAACCCACGACTCTATTATCATCCCCTACTTGGTACAATGTTGTTATTGCATTTTAATATTCACTTTATCGTACTGTGTAATTTGCTCCTTTACTACGTGATTCAAAAAAGAGGAATTTATTCGACTAAATCGTTTACTCTCTATAATCGGATCATCGTGTTTGATTTAACAATAATAATAATAATAATAATAATAATAATAATAATAATAATAATACGATTAATATTGATAAAATGTGTAGCTTTTTCATTTTTTTTTATTTTTATTTTAAATCGTCATAGTTAAAAATACTTTATATTTTTCGTGACAAATTTAATAAGAAAATGCTTATACAATATGAGATCAAATCTATTTGATATTTGCAAAGATTATAGATTTATTTCTATATATCCAATGAAAATCTTATAATCCTTATAAAGAATCTTTTAATAATTAACAAATAGAGATTATTATAATAATAATATATGTAAAATATATATTAGTGTATACGATTAAATTTAAACGATAACAATTTTCGATAAATTCATATGAAATATTTCCAAAAGTCATTATAAAAAAAAAAAAAAAAAAAGTATACGATTAAATTTAAACGATAACAATTTTCGATAAATTCATATGAAATATTTCCAAAAGTCATTATAAAAAAAAAAAAAAAAACATTACATAAGATCGTAATAATTTCAAACAAATTAATATCTAAATAATATTAAATTAATTAATTCATTATTATTACTATTATTATTATTATTACCAAATTAAATTCATAATCATTATTTCTGTTTAATTTATTATTATTCCTGTTTAAAAAATACAAAATAAAATAAAATCAAATAAAATCCTAACAAGTGTGTTTAATTTTAAACTTTGTTAATATTATTATCAATTATTTCAACAAAATATAATTTATATACATGTAATTATATCATACGAATTATATTACCTATGTAAATAAAATAATTGAATAATAATGTAATGAAAAGAATATGATAAAAGGAAGTTGCTTATTGGTCAGATGAGACAACCCCTTTTTTCGTCTATTTTTATGGGAGGGGAAAGGGAGGAAATGGATGTGAAGGGGTAGAAAATTGAAATTTCATGTCGATTTGCGAGACTAGTTACATTCGACCGGAACTGAAGACCTGTCCTGCATCACCCTCTTTGTCACCCCCTTATTCTCCCCCTTTTCCACCTTCTCTCTCTCTCTCTCTTTCTGTCTGTCTATTATCCCTGGTCGTCGACCTATCGATCGAGGTACCCACCGGCCACTTGCGAGAAAACTTGCCGGATTTGTTCTGTCACTTCTCGCAAACTTCCTCGAGGTAGGTAAGCTCGTACGTAAAAAGCTTTCTTAACTTTCTCTCTCATTTCTTTTTTTTTTGGATCATTCTAAAAGAAGAAGAAGAAAGTACTGCTAACATGAGATGATGATAATGATGATGATAATGATGATAATTTTTTGATCATTCTAAACGAAGAAGAAGAAAGATGAAGAAGAAACTACTGTTCACATAAGATGATTAGAATGATAATGATGATAATGATGATTAAGATGATTAAGATGATAAAGATGATGATGATGATGATATAACTTTGAACTTTAACATATAACAATATTTTTGCATTTAATTAATTATAATGTAAAGTAAATGAAACTTTGTTATTATCATACGATTCGTATTATTTTCTTATCATGTTTGTACAAGTTTATTATATATATATGTATGTACGTTATATTCCGTGTTAGATATGAAAGTACATACAACGATGATAACATTGAAATGAAAGAGAGAAAGAGAGAGAGAGAGAGAGAGAGGAATCTTTATCAAATAAGGGGGTGTAACGTTACAATTCTCTTATATTATTCCGTGTGAATGATATGATAGAGAAAGAGAGAGAGAGAGAGAGACTCATTCCCGTGTGGCTGGGTTTTCATTCATTACTCGTACTATCTATCTCTCTTGCGAATTATAATAGTAAAGTTGAAGATCTATGTCTTCTCTCACTCTACATGTAGATATGTGTAGGTTTATGTAGATGTGTTTGCGTATGCGCAAAGTGTTTGCATCAGCGACCTTAAAACTGCAGTAACTAGATAAAACGTACGTTTAATTAAATCGTCAAATTATTAATACCAAGATCAAGTTCGTTTAAATTCATTTGATATTCGTGTTTGATGTTTTTTTTTTTTTTTTTTTT
>NW_015148988.1:137588-160579 GCF_001465965.1 Polistes dominula | reverse complement strand
TGTGTGTTTGATGTTTTATTATTAAAAATAATAATAATAATAATAATAATTAATATTCTTTTCGAATAGTTCTTCAACCTGAGTGGGTGGAATTATACTTTTTTCTTTTTTTTTTTTACTTTTGTCGGTCGTTTGCCTTTTTTTTGTGAATCTTTAGTTCTTTATTTTTCTTCCTATTATTTTATACAGTTCCTAGTATATCCCTATTTTCCCTATGGACTAAAAAATGTTTCAAAAAATAACTATGAACGTTTTATTCCTTTGACCTCGTGTCACGGTCGTCCGTTTGCACATATCACACACCGAAACACATGCACATTTATATATATATACACAAGTGTAGATCACTAACACTTTTTATATGGTGGAAGAGAGAGTGTATTTGATCAGACGTCTAGACACCTCTTCCATCTTCTCACTTCGAGTTTCGTTACTTGATAGAATCGATGAAAAATCACACACCTATAGTGATACAAATATATAAGAAGTATATATATATATATATATGTATTATGGATAGTTGACAAATAACTTTCTTGTATCAACTGTCAACGTGAAATATTTATTAATCTTCCCTTAGTTGAATTACCAAATTGTTAAATGTATTAGTAGACAAGTAATGCCTTAAAAAGTTATTTACCTAATTGCAAAAATTATATTGAACAATACTTTTTGTTTATCACCAAATGTTTGGGATAGGTTAGTACTTTTTTTAAGTAACCTACGAAACACCCTAATTGACGATTTATATCTTGAAACATAAATATATTGTTGTATTAACAAATATTGCAATTTTGTTAACAATAAACTATGATTTATGTTTTAGTATTAATCTTCTAATAAAAAGACAAATATAAAAACTACGATTAATGTTCAGAAAAAACACATTCAAAAATTATTATTAATTTTCCGATAAAGTTAATTTTTAAAAAGACGATATATTCGTAAAGCAGAGATGATTTTTCTTTCTAATTAAAAAATAAAACAATAGCGTGTTAAGTTTTTGATTTAGCAATTAAATTAAATTTCGTATTTATTTTTCGTTATCATTGATATTACTTTGGTTGAGTGCCTCACCCTTTTATATGAGTTCAAACAAATGATTCTACATGCGTGGTATGCTGCCAAATAAATTAATGAAAAACCAATATTTATGAATTTTAACGATGTTTGTTTATATCTGTTGTTGGAATATTGAATAAAAAAATTGTTAAGCGTATAAAAATGTCGGATATATATATTAAAATACGCTTAACATGAACAAATTGCGTGATTTATATATTTATTCTTCTTCTTTTTGTTGTTGTTGTTGTTGTTGTTTAATCATCGTATAAAAATTATTAAATCTTTTTAGAACAAACACCGACAAACAATTAACAATACAATGATTAAATAAATACATTAAAATTGTTTATTTTATCAAAAACTTTGTCTTTTTTTCATTTATTATATTTGTTTGTTTTTATTCTTTTTTTTTTTTTTTTTTATTTCTTAAGCACTTGACAAAATTTCTAATCATCGGTTCTCTAAAAAACGAGAATGAAGAAGAAGAAGAAGAAGAAGAAGAAAAAGAAGAAAAAAACTTGTTCTTTTGTCTCAAAGCTTGGTAGTATTTTTCTTTTTTTAATATTTTTCTCAGCATCATCTCTGAAACAACCTAGAAGAACAAAATGGTCTTCTACTGCTGCTGTTGGTGTTTTGCAAGACGAGAAAGAAAAGTAAAGGGGTTTTCGTTCTAAGGTGTTGCTAAATTGTTGGACTAGAAAATCCCTCGAGATGATGGAGGGTAGAAACAGGGGGTGGGATGGGGATTGAGTAGAAAAAAAATTACGAAAGGTGTCTTACATACTTATACGAGTAACACTGAAAAAAAAAAAAAAATAAAAAAAAAAACAACTGCAAAAAAGTATCACAAGAATGCACTACTTCGTGTAAGTATGAAACCATTCATTGAAATATCAAGATGATTTCTTTTTTATTTTATATTTCTTCCTTGTATTTGTCATATTGTTCTTCTTCTTCTTCTTCTTCTTAAAAAAGAAAAAATAAATCAATAGTTTCACGATTTTTCACTTAAAGCACTGTAATAAAAAGGTAAGCACATTTTATATCGGTTGACAATAAACTTTGAACTGTTGTAATATTTTTTACTCTGATTGTTTTTGTTTCTGTTGCACAATAGCAATAATGGTAACAGGTACCAGGTAAAATACCTGTTACCTGACCACAATTACCACTAACTGTTTTACAACACAACACATCAGTCAACGATAGAAATACAGTAACAGAAAACCTCAAACTCTTTTATCATTTCTAACAATAAACTACACTAAACTCGATACTATTAAACAGTACGTTTCGTTTCTTCAATACGATCACGATAAATACACACAAAGAAATCTAACCAACCCAACCCAACCCAACCAACCCAACCAGCCAACTCAACATTGTCTCGAGATTACGTTTCCTATCAACTATGTGACGTTTAAGGGAAGGGGTTTGAGAATGGGGTGAACGGGGAGTGGGGAATGGGTTGAATGGGGTTGGGTTGTTATGGGCTAGTTGTTTGTCCTACGTAGTTGTGTGAAACAAATCCGTACAAGTTCAACGTGCCCCACCCCAACCCTCCCCTCGTGTTCGCGTGCAAATGCAAAGTTTCGCGAACAGCGTAACGATAAAGCTTGCTTTATTACAACGTTTCTCAGACAAATGTCACGTGTTTGAAACCCATTTATGTATAGGTGGTATACTCTTTACCTCACCCCCTTCTCCTAACCCCACCATCATCTTTTTATTCTGTTTTCCCTATTATTAAAATTTGTACGAAATTTACAATTCGTCGAAACTGTCGTTTGATAAACCATCGGGGGTATCGGTTAAATTCTATAAAAATCGTGCAGTTAACATCAACCCCTTTATCCTCACCCCTCACCCCTCTACTCACCATACAAACCCCCGTATAAATTCTTGTTCTTTTTTCTTTTCCTTTTTTTTTTGTTTTATTTCATCGTAGTCTCGTAAAGTTTTATATCGTTTTATCTCGACGGAGAAATATGGACGGAGAAAAAGGGTTGAAGGGTTGGAAGAGGAGAAGGAGGAAGGAATTGGTGGGTGCTGCGAGAGTTGAATATTTATCAGATGGCCAATTTCGTTCGAAAGTTTAAATATGTAAGAAGTTATTGTAAGACTTTTTTGCTATAAATAACAAAAGAAGAAAAAAAATATATATACATATATGAGATAAGAGGGTTGAAAGCCTTAAGTACGTACGAGGTCGAACAAATTAATATCATTTATCGTTAAATCAAAAAGAAAGTAAATTATTTATATAAAAAACCCCCTTTTTTTCTTCAAAGTTTTAGTTCAACGATAACATATTTGGAACATTCAGATAAATCTTTGTTAAATGTATAATAAAAAAAAAAAAAAAGAAAATTAATAATATTGAGCACGCTTTCGTGAGAAAAAAGAATTTAATAAACGTAATATCGAAACCTAATCGCATGACAATGAAACGATACGAAACTAAATGAAAAGAAGAAGGGAGTATCAGAATTTTTAAATAGAGTGAAAAATAATAAAAAGAAATAATTGTCGTTTCTTTTCAAATGAATCTTTAAACTAAACAATGATAATAGTAATAATAATAATAATAATAATAGGTGCTTAATGGTTATCGACTAGGGTCGGTGCAATTCCAGAGCATAATATACAAAAAGAAGAAGTAGAAAAAGAAGAAAAAAGGGTAAGAAAGAAAGAAAGAAAGAATGAAAGAAATAAAATCAGGGGTGTGGGGGTGGAAGACTGGGGGTATAAGAAGGGGTATTACTGGCCGTTCGAATTAAATACTCATTCGAGAAGTAAACGAGCAGAAATCTTGGAAAGAAATGAGAAGGTAAAAGAAGGTGGTGTTGGTGATGATGAGGGTGAGGATTGGGGGAAGGGGGTTGTTTCATCGCTAATCGGGCAGGTGGTGCATCGAGCCAAGAATTTAATACATCTTGACCCGAATAGTTTGAAGAAAAAAAAAAGAAAAGCGGCTTCGACGCTCGTTATTTCTTTCGTCGTCCATCGGCGTTTTCTTTCCCTCTCTCACTCTTACATTAGTAAGAGAGTTTCTCTCTAACTTTAGCAAAACCGGAGTAGCGTTGGATTATTTATCCCACTCACGACGACTCACACCCACCCACCCAACCAACCACCACTACTCGTGGTCACAAATACACACTCGGAATAAGATTCGGTACGAATGGAATCGATCGAACTGGGAAAACGTTCAGTTCGTTCCTCTTCTTCCTCCTCCTCATCCTCTTCTTCCTTTTTCCGTGACGTTTCAATAACGGACTCTCGGAAAATACGAGAGACACTCTCGTCAGAGTTAAACTGTACTGAACAAGAAAAGAACAGAGAGAAAAGTTGTACTCAGGTTGATTGTGAAAGAGCAGCAGCAGCAGCAGCAGCCAGCCAGCACATCGATTCGTAACGGGTGACATCAACTTTGTGAGAACAAAATATTACACGAGTTGAGAGAATTTCTTGGTGAAAGGCCTAACCCTAACTCTACTCCTCTTCCTCTCACCCCTACATCATTTTTTATATATATATATATATATATATATATATATATATATGTAGAAGTTCTATTATAGGAGGGTTCTCTTCTTGAATGTCTCTTTTCCCAAATTCTTCATTGTTCCTAACTCGTAAACAAGACACCGGGCGTGTTTCAACGTACGTTAACCTTTAAGAGTTGGCCAACTCTAACGATCCTAAGTGTGTCGAGTGATGTTCAAGAGTTGGACCATTTTAAGCATTTTACCCTTTCTTTAAATTCGTGCCGATTTTTTCGTAGGTGGTATAAAGACAGGTATTTCAATGTATTGGAGAACAAAATTTGAAAAGTTTTTAGGTAGGACAAGATTTTTAGGTTATCTGAAAAATTGTAGAAGGTTGTGGAACTGTTATAGCATTTATATGTATATATACCAATATTATATATACGTAAAAACCTAAAATGCTTTGCGTTACATTTCAACGTTTCAATTTTTCGTCAAAATCGGTACGAACTTTCCAGATAACCCAATATATTTCTTCCTTCCTTCCTTGACTTCACCACCCTACCACTACCACCACTAACCCAATCGTTCCCGATCGATCTCATAGATTTGATTGGTAAAAAATAGTTCATCCTACAAATGCGTTCTACTATTATAAATCGATCGTAATAATCGATGCGTTCTTAACTTGCAGAATATCGTTGTTGACCGATAAAATTGAACATCTCTCAATACGATTTGTTTGATTCGAATTTGTCCAATTAAAAGTAAGAACGATTCTCATTTCTGTGTGTTTGTGAGAAGAATAAGAAGAAGAGGAGAGAAACTAAAAAGATTTGGAATTTTTCATACTGCATACATCATATATAATATTTCCGATCGTGATAAACTTCATCGATGCGTTCGTTGTGTTGATTCCCCCTGAGACTTAACCTGGCTAAACCTCACACCCCTTTTACCCTCACCTGTCCTCTTTTTATCACGAAAAAAGTAAAGTACGGGCTGACCTTTTCGTTGCTCACGAACAATCGGGAAATGTCACGATGTTAATTTCTCGTTCTTTTTTTTTCCCCCTCCCCCATCATATTTATCTTTCATATTATTAATAAAAAAAATACAAAAATTAAGTTAAATCTTGAGAATCAATTTTCCAATTATTATTTTGAAACAAGTTCTTGTTTATGATTAAAAAATAAACCAAAAAAAAAAAAAAGAGAAACAGGAAGAGAGATAAAATATACAAAAGAAAGGGTGAAGGTAAAGGGAAACGAAATACGACCATAAACCCACAACACCCCCTTATGCGTAATTCACTATACTCGCGTATACCTGGGAGTGTAGTTTATATTATTCACTCATGAGCTTTCTCACATATCGATCAGGGTTTCTTTTTTTATGAAGTAAAGTCCACGAATTTGTCTTATATGAGAAAGAGAAATGATAAACTCATTTTGTTTGTTCAAATGTTGACTTAGACCACTTTCATAATTATGGGGGTACATTTCATCTCTCGAATGCCAAAATAGTTTGCCATTGTGTTAAAAAAATGTTGACAAAAGTATAACCCATGATATCTTTCCCTTCTTCTCCTACTGCAAAGTACACACAGAAAAGAAAAGAAAAAGAAAGAGAGACAGAGAGAGAGAGAGAGAGAGAGAAGGTAACACAGGATGAGTGTACTTGACTCGAGTGATAACAACGAACCCGATGAATCACGATGAAACAAGCTTATGAATAATATGCCATGTGATCGATAAGATCAAACCTAGTCTCTCTAACATCTGTAATCATGTTCGTGGTTCACCTATAACGCGAATTATTACAACTCTTTTATTTTTTTTCCTATCTTTCTCTTTCAATTTGATTACTCTGACCACAATTTTGTAATATGAAAAAAAAAAAAAATGTCTTTCTCACTCGCATTGGGATAGATTGGAAAGATAAAATGTATGAAAGGGAATGCAAGAGATAAAAAAAGAGAGAAAGAGAGAAAGAGAGGATAAACTCATTGGTGGTACTAAATTAAAGGGAACGATGTGTACACGAGTCAAACACCTTGATAACTTTTGATCAATCCCAACGTTTGCTCTCGACAAAGAATTTAGCTTGGGTTTAGTAGTTCTCGTTCGTATTGAACTAGATGAAAGCGATTATCGAAAAGAAGAGAGAACAAAAAAAATGAAAGAAAAGAAAACATGCATAGAAACACACATACGTATATAAATATATATATAGAAGATAGATGTAGAGATTATAGGCAAATATAGGAGAGAAAAAAAGATTACGAAGAAATCATTAAAAGTCGTCCTATTCCACCTCTTGATGGCCTTCCTAGCGTAATCCGCGAGGAGTGCATACCTTTTTCTAGGAAACGTGAAGACAAACGTAAAGATATATGCATGTATACCTTAAATACACATACATAGGAAGCAAGAAATGTGGGTGAAAAGAGTGGTAAAAGAAAGAGGTTGACGAGCGTGTCGAGATAAAGAGAATAAGAGTGAGAGAGAGTGAGAGAGGGAGGAAATGAGAGAAAGAAGGGTCTGAGCTTGCTTGCTTGCTTGCTTGCTTGCTTGCTTCGTTGGTGGGGGATCAATTTAGAAGCCGTGACTCACTCGACACGGTGACGTCGTTAGCGAGTACCCCTCGCAGCCCTCCCTGTGAAAAAAAAGGAAAAAAAAGAAGGAATAATCCGGTAGTAGTTCTCTCTATCTCTTTTTCTCTATAAGCGGGGACTAATCGAGGCCAGTGCACACACCTCCTCTCAGAGGATGAGAAAAAGAGAGGATAGCGTTTGGTAAAACTCGTGGAGGGTAGGGTAGCAATGGATGTAGGATAGAGGAAGAGGAAGAGGATGAGGTTAGGAAGGGTTGAGGAAGAGAGATAGGTGGTRGTGGTGGTGAGGAACTTCTCTCACGAGCGGTCGACGGGGCTCGAGTATTATTCTCGGTATTCTAGTGTAACACTTGACGGCTGTTTGGAGAGGAAGAGAAGGAAAAGAGGTGGTGGTGGTGGTAGTTGTGGTGGTAGTGGGAAATAGAGAAGAGAGAGAGAGAGAAAGGAGAGGGTGGATCGTGGTGGCGGTCCAGGAAAAACGTGGAGTGCAAAAGGGCACGAGATGCGAAGGCACGCTGTATACAATAACGCGAACTAGCTAGGTAGGCTCCTCTCTCTTCTCGTTACGTACGAAAGCTCAACCGACGCGAGCTTTGCGCGCCGACGGTCTCTCTCCCTTCTCTTTTTAGAAAAAAAAAACAAACGAAAGAAAAAAAGATGTAGAAAAAAAAAGAGATAGAGAGAGAGAGAGAGAGAGAGATAGAGAGCGGATGGGGTTGCCGGAGGTTAATATAAAAAGAAATAAAAATAAAAAAGAGAGAAAGAGAGCTAGGGCAAAAAAAAAAAGAGAGAGAGAAAAAAATATAAAAGGGGTAGGAAAACATCCCAATCTACGGTAGAAGTCTTAACATCCCTTCGCCCCAATTACCGTCTAGTTTGCGATCATAATTTGCATCACGACCCGTATATTTCCTCGAGTTTCTAACAGAAACTACGCGATCCTTCTCGTAACCCTCCAATCTCCGTCAACATAAATGAACCTTAGATGAGACTCTTCTATCTCTCTCTTTCTATATAGCATCCCTCATCCAACGAATTATCCCTTATCGAATTTAATATCGGATACTCTTAGGTAAGTGAAATGCGTCAACGTTGGTTTAAGTATGAACAGGAGATTGAACGAATTAAGATTCTGTATTATATTTGTCATTTTTTTTTTTTAATTCCTTTATAAAGGAGAAACTTACGTACTTTGAAAAATGTTGATATTACTCACTGGATGATACGAAGTTAAAGTCGAGGATACGTTGATGACTCGTTGATCGAAGATCAACGAAAAGTGGCATCCTTCTTTTCCTTCCTTTTATCCTCCTTTTCCTTTTTCTCTTTCTCTTTATCTTTCGTCGTATCCTAGCACGCCACCACCTGTCCGGGCTCCCGGCATGTCCCGCAGCTCCCGAACGGTCCAACACGTTACTTCGGCAACACCCACTTTCTCCTTTGGCCTCGTAACCTCGAGGGCTACTTTTCTCTCACTCTCTCTCTCTCTTTCTCCCTCTATCTATCTCTCTCGTTCTTGCTACCTCTACCTATCTTTATCTCTTTCCCTTTTTCGACGAAGGCGCAGCACAGGCAAGCACACAAGCACCTACCCACTATCTTTCAAACAAGCACGACCAACACGATTGCTACCGCCTCCGCAAAAACCACCGTGACCATCCCCCTAGCCATCCTAAAAGGATGATAACACACCTAACACAGGAGGAGCGGTAACAAACGCTGCCAGCAGCGGCAAATAACAACTGACCGAATAAGAAGAGTCAGTTCGCTTGCAACAGCAGCAGCAGTAGCAGCAGCAGCAGCCGCTTTGCAATGCGTGGTGGAGCTCACCTCTCTTGCAAGGTGAGGAGGACTCTTGTCGTTTCCTCTTTATCTATCCTTCTTTCCTCTCTTTCTATCTGTTTCTCTTTTTCTATCTACCTCTCTCTCTCTGTCTCTCTCTCTCTCTCTCTCTCTCCTGCCCTATCGACTAGCCCCCGCCGCCGTGACCCATCCCCCCTCTCACCCTCTTCAAAAGCGCACGATGTTATGCCGACGCTGTCGAGGAGGCTACTGCCAGAGAGCAAAGTGACGCTGTTCCGTGGTGACAGGGCGTCCAAGATACGCACGTGCAGTACCGCCACCACCTCATCCCCTATCCACATATCCAATACCAACTCTCATTGTTAAGCAAACTATATAATCAGCAGACGATAGGAACCCCTTTTTATACTTCATCAAATAAGGGAATAAAGCTACGTTTACGTTTTGTAATAAACTACCCTTCCTTCCACTTCACCTATAACATGGATCTTTAGCGTTTCTCGATTTTATTTCAAGATTAATTCATCTTCGTTCTATTCCGAGACTATGCATCATTTGCAAGCAACACGACGAAGTCTCGGAGAAAAATCAGTCTACTCTCTGTCGATAGGTTTATTATTATTCTCATTTTCTCATCATTCTGACCACTTTCGCCATCTATCGTTAAATTCTGGTTAATTTTGCAAAGAGTTGTATTCCTAGGGAATCTTCTCTGTTGGAAAGAAAGGGTAGTTACAGTTTTGTTACTAGAAGAAGAAAACAATTGAAAGTTTTCATTTATATTGATAATATATTTGTAAAATCACAAAATAAAAGTACCGTGTTTATAAAATAATTGAAGGTGAGAATAATTCGGAATCGTATTAGCAAATTTTTATAAATATAAGCGCAAATATTTCATTAAATGCACAAATATACACTACTGTAGTAGATCGATGATATTATTGGTCGTCTAGTAACTTTCTTTATCCAATAGTTCCACAGAACTTCCATTATTATTGCCATTTTCCCTATCTAATTGACCTTTTAGTAGACGATTTCATTTTAACAGTTTTAGACGTAAAGAATACTATTTAAAGAAGTAATCGTAAAAAAACGATGTTCAAGATAATATTATTTATTAATGTATGAAATAATTGTAAAATTAATCAGGATAAATAATTGTCAATCCTTAATTATGGATATAATGTGTGACAAAAATGAGAAAAGACAATTGAAAAGAAAATTTATATCATTAGAGGACAAAGTAGAAATTTTAAATCGTTTAAGGGATGGAGAAAGGATATCGTCTGTTGGAAAATCGTTCGATTTAAACGAATCTACGGTTAGGACCTTGAAAAGAAATGAGGAAAAGATAAGGAAAACCATGGCAGATAGTTGTCCTTTAGCTGCTAAACGTACAACTCGTAATCGGAATACTGATATAGTTAAAATGGAACGCGATCTAATGATTTGGTTGGAAGATTGTATTACCAGAAATATTCCTGTCAATGGCAAACAAATCAAACAGAAGGCACTACAAATTTACAATAATTTGTTAAAAACTAAGGGTTCTTCTGGAGATGACAAGAAACAATCGAAGTTTAGTGCGAGTAAAGGATGGTTAGAAAATTTAAAAAAACGATATTCCTTGCATAATATTAAATTTCAAGATGAACAAACTACTTATATGTTTAAGGAGGAATCACCTGAAAATTGTGAAGATGACAATGATAATATAACTCATCATATGTATCAAAATGTAGCAGAAAATTTGATGAGAAATTGTTCCTTAAATAATGAAACAATGAAAAACATTGGTAAGTCTCAATTAGTAATTCTAATCAAATTTCTTAAATGTTAAAAAATACGTTTGAGGAAAATTCATATGATTGTTTAGAAATAATTCTAAAAGGAAATGATCATTCACTTCCAGAAAAAGTAAACGTTACTTCTCACGTAACTGAGAAAGAATTTGAAAATGACAAAAACCATCATCGAGATGTAAAAGAACTCTTACGAGACGAGATTTCAGATGATAAGAAATTGATAGATGACACAACCGCTTCCAATGTATTGGTAAATAAGGATATGGATAAAGAATTGGATTCAAATTGGAATTTAAGTACTGTAAAAAAGGGACTAGATTTGGCTAAACAATTAAAAACTTTCTTTATGGAAAATGATCATTCAATTGAGCGAAGGAATAAGTTTAAAAGGGAATTGAAAAAATGTTTGACTCCGTATAAAGAATTGTATATGAGCTTAAAATTACAAAATCAAAATTCCATTTAGGGATGTTTACAGAACTAGGACGTTGAAGAAAATTTAAGTTCCTTTATATCTTTACATTCTTATTTATTTTTCTTATATTTGCCTGTATTTATACAATTATATTATGTATAATAATTATATACATATATAATAAGTATAACTAATATATAATTAGTTGTGACTAATGTTCAAATTATCTAACATACACACAAACAGTAATTGAACATTTAAATTATATATAAGTATTGTTATTTTTTGATAAAACTGCAATTTAGTTTTGTACCAACCTGATAATATTTCCTAAAAGTATAAAAAATAAAATAATATTATAAATGCACAAAGATGAGTTTGAAATTTCAAATGGTGGGACCGGTAGAGTCGGACAATTTGCACCAATCCAATAACGTGAGCACTGATAAATAAAGAAAAAAAAAAGAAGTATTAAACAAATGAACAAAAATAAAAGTTCGAATTTAAAATGTTGAGAGGAAATTTTCCTTTTTCCATCGTCCTGGTTCCCCACAAAACAAAATTTGAGAGCGCCATCAATAATTAAACACTGAACTATTCGATAGAAATGAAACCATGAACATAGATGTCGACTCATGGTTGAAGCAGTGATCCCATTCGTACGATAATTATTGTACGCGATAATTTTCGATTTTTTTTTTTACTCATCAAATTTTGCAAACGGGTAAGTTGAACGGTAAACGGTTCAACCATAGTTGAACACAAGTAATGCGATATTAATTTTTGATTCGATATCTCTAGAAGAAAGAACCACCACTGTACCATCCGATCTCTCTCCCTGCCGTACGCCGTACCTACGACAGCTTGTCCTTAAGACTAAAAAAAAAAAAGGTCATCAACTTTGGAAAAGTAGGAACTTTTACTTTTTTTTCAGATTTTGACAACGAAATCCGAAAAATTCAACAAATTCAAGATTTTTCCTGTGCGTACGATAATTTTCCGGTGTGTACGATAATTTTACGGCCCTGTGTCGATCAGTCGAACTAAAGTCTCTGGGATCACTGGGTTGAAGGAACATGAGCGGCCATTCGGAAGATAAGAGTTGTAACATCAATATGAAAGAGAGTGTTTTGTCCGGCAACGATTCAACAATGAAACGCGGAGGAAGGTTATTAGGATACTTGATCTATTCCTGTGGAAAGAGTTTCTTAATTATCTTCGTGATAAGTCTTATCGCATCAATGAACTATACTGGTGAGTGTATTACCCAATCCGTAGGTTATACATATTTTTCGGGTGTCTCTGCTTGTACTGGTGATTACTGCATGAATACAGAAAGAGAGGGGGAAGTGAAAGAATCTTTATACTAATGGCCACTTCTGTTGAATTTTGGCGGCAAATTCAAATCGTTCGAAAAACCAATGCATGGGAACAATTATATTTGTAGAGGAATCAACGAACTAAACATTTTTAATTTTTTGTTCAATGTAAAATAATCGTTTGATTGGACCCAATTTTGAATTATAATATAAAATGGAATGTAAAATAAAAGATCCAGTTTTTTATGCGCTATTTTATTATCTTTTCTTAATGTCCCTGATTGAAATTACGTACTAACGTATTTTATGAGTACATTTATATTTTTTCGACATCGATTTGCTATAAAGATTAATTCGCACGCATGTCTTAACTTTATAAACATTCTATTGAATAAAATGATTTACGATCTTGAAAATATTTCTTCAACAGTTTATGTAGAAATACAAAAATGTCAAACGATGTGGAGTGGAGTAGAATTATTGCTAGCTTCTCAAAATGATTACCTGGTCTCTCAAAAAGACTTTCTAGTCTCTCAAAGTGAACAACTGAGTTCTACAAATCATTTCTTGAGAGTTATGGAGAATTTGTCAAGACAAATAACTAACAATAATAAAACTGTGAATGCAACGTACGAAAAAACAAAGATATATGCGATAACACCAACTTTTACCAGAGCTGTACAAAAGGCCGAATTGACTCGGCTATCCCAAACTTTTCAACTTGTGCCAAATTTCCATTGGATAATCATAGAGGATTCGCTCAAGAGGACAAACCTCGTCTCGAAATTACTACAAGAAAGTTCGTTAATATATACACATTTAGTAGCAGCTACTCCACCTAATTATAAACTTGGAAAGGATGATCCTAATTGGAAAAAGCCGCGAGGTGTTGAACAACGAAATGCGGCTTTGCACTGGTTAAGGAAAAATCTTAACTCAAGTGATAACGGTGTTGTATTTTTTGCCGATGACGATAACACATATTCCGTCAAATTATTCCAAGAGGTAAACAAATATTAATCTAATAATATTTTATATTTGACAATGATTGTTCTTATTACTATAGAAAAAAATTACTATTATTTTTCCATCAACTTGAAAGATAAAATACTAGGACTGATAATTGAGTCCTCTACTCAAAATAATTCAATTGCATTTGTTAATTTTATAAGAACAGAATTTCTTAAAACACTTGGGATCTTATAATAATAATTTAATTTCGCAAATGAATAACACAAGGATGTTAAATAAACGATGTCATAGTTTGTACAGAACCTAGAAGACAGTAAACTTAGCTAAATATTAATCCTCAATCCCCCCCCTTTTCTTGAAACCCTACAATTGCCCCTAAGGGAGAGAAATTCTCTCCCTGTTGGAAGAAACTTGTGCCAGACCAGAACTACTACTACTTGCTAGCATGTTAATCGATTCGCACATATTTCAGATGAGGAAGATTCAAAAGGTCGGCGTTTGGCCGGTGGGTCTCGTTGGTGGCCTAATGGTGGAGAAACCTATTTGTGATAATGTTACTAATAAAGTAGTTGGTTTTAATGCCGTTTGGAAACCCAATAGACCGTTTCCTATAGATATGGCAGGTTTTGCTATCAACCTGAAACTCCTATTAGAGAATAAGGATGCATTATTTTCTTATGATGTGGAAAGTGGTTATCAGGAGAGTGAGATTCTTAGACAAATTGTTACAAAGGATGAACTGGAACCTTTAGCTGATTTCTGTACAAAAGTGAGTAACATTTTTGTGGCATTTTTATTTCAGGTAGCAAGTATAGGTAAAAAACTTAAAACGCTAATCCTAGTAACAGTTTGTATATACCTAATGTTTCTATCATAGTTGGTCAAATGTTTTTTTTTTTTAAGTAAGATTATGTTTAGGTAATAGATAATAGATTATTTACTGTTACTTTTATCGATTTAGTGCTACGAAATCTCATGGTGTTTTTTTTTATACAAAATTGTAGGTATACGTTTGGCATACGCGAACGGAACCACCACGACTGAATGCTGAGGAATCGTTAATAAAGAAAGGGATACATTCTAATTTTGGAATAGAGGTTTAAAAATTATGCCAATGTATCTTTTATAAAAGATACAAATCCTTCGTTTGCTAACTATAGCTTTAGTTCATTCTACGAGATGTGAATACGAGATTTTTATAGTTTCTTTCACGTATGTCGTAAGTGGCCATACGTTGTGATGGATTTAAATTTATAAACTGATAAAAAAAGGGGGGGTTGTTTTTATATGCAAAATAATAATTTTATGTTTAAACGATATAATTAAATTTAATAAAAGATCTGTTTTGTTTTAATGATTCTATTTAAAAAAAAAAAAAAAAAAATTGTTGTTTGATAAGGCAGAAATTTATTATACCGACGGACGATTCTATAGGGGGGTTGTAAAAACCGTCGGCTTTATATTTTTTACTTTTCTATACGATTTACTTTATAATTAATATTACTATTTACACATTTAATGTAATCGATCGGCTAACAAATAAATTTAATTTTCATTCGAAATAAATTGTAATGGGGTAATATTACACATTATTTACTTTTACAAATAGTAAACATTGTATATACTACGCATAATTACGAATATCGCGAATAAAATTTGTTGTTTTCAAGCGTATATTACTTTTGATATTTAAAATAAATAAAACAAATGATATAAACCTGTTTAAAAGAAAATTATTTTCATCCTTTTATATGGGGTGGGATGGTCAAACACCGTTGATGCAAATCTATGGTACAGGTAATTAAAAATTTCAAGAAACTTTTGTTTTTCCTCTTTGGATTTTTTTTTTTTTTTTTTAAGGGAAGCTCTATATGCAAAAGTAGAAAGAGTGTGTGAGAGAGAGAGAGAGAGAGAGAAAGAGACAGAGCTACGCTCCAGGTTTTTTTTTATATTTGTTATTTTTTTTTTTTTTCATTTGTCCCATAAGTTCTTTTTTTATTTTTTTTTTCATTTTTCATTTTTTTTTTTTTACGATCATTTTGGCGGCAGATACAAAATTGCTTGAACAAGTGTTAAAGAAGTTTTAACGTCGAAGCCTCCTATTATTTTCTCTCCGAATTATTATTATTATTTTTTTTTTTTTTGAAACATCGTCTCGACGATAGAGAGAGAGAGATGGAGACAGAGAGAGAGAAAAAAGCAAAAAAGAAACTACAATCTTTGATTCGCAAAATTGCGATTGACATTTTTTTTTCTTTTCTTTTCTTTTCTTTTTTTTCTCTCTCATCGTCCGTGTCTCGATCGATGTTTTTGTAATTATTATTATATATATATACATATAATTATAATCATTATAATTCTCACATGTCATTTACGAGCTAATTAATGAACCTTAATTGCTAATAAGTACTTATACATTTGGCAAAACTCTTTATTATTTTTTTTTTTTTTTTTTATATTCTTCTCACACGTTACGTAAAAAAGCTACTCGAAAGTTGACAAATCATTTTCGCGAGATGGAAAAAGAAAAAATCACATCCGATATAATTAATACGATCTCCATGATTTTTTTTCTTTACTCAATTCAAAATTATTCATGGAAAAAATTTCTTCAGATGTTTTTCCTCTTCCTGTTTGTTTTTTTTTTTTTTATTTATTAAATTGTTCGATAAAGTTTTCCCCATCTCGCGAATACAATTTTCAACAACAACTCGCGTTTACAATCATCATTATCATCATCATCATCGTCGTCATCATCATTATCATCATCATCATCATCACTAAATCTATCGAAAAACTTCCCCTAAATTTATCATTCTTAAATTTTACAAGTTGATTTTTTTTCTTTTCTTTTCTTTTCTTAGGGCTCAGAGAGGGTAAGGGGTAGTTTGAGGGGATTTGGGGAAAGGACGAGAAACGTTTACACAAGCATTTACAAAAACGTATCACATTTTTTTTGTTTTCTTTTTTTCTTGTTTAAGTTTGTTCAAAAACTGCGTTTTTGCAAAGAAGCCAACCCTTTAATTACACAACATACTTTTAATTATTTTTTTTTTTATTTTTTTTTTCATTTTTTTTGTTTTTGTTTTGTTTTGTTCTCCTATTATTAAGGGCAAGTAAACAGTTCACAATGGTTATTGTGTTGTTGTTGTTTTTTATTTTTTTATTTTGTCATTTATAAGTCGTTCATATTTTTTACGATACAATAAATTCGTATGAACAATAGAATTTTTTTTTTTCAAAATTGTCAATCTTTGTTTTATTATTTTTTTAATTTCTTGTTGTTGTTGTTGTTTTATTTTCAATGAGAATAAAAATTGTATCGTAAACGAATGACTTGCGGGATATTACAACACAATACACACGCACACACATTGTAAACTCTTTTGTGGAAACAGGCAAGCTTTACATTCGCGCATTCCTATTTTATTTATTTAATTAATTATGTATTTTTTAATTTTTTTTTTTAATTTTTTTTTTTTTAATCATCTTTGTGTCTTTTATCTTTATAATTACCTTCTTAAAAACTTACGAAAAACGATCCCTCGAAATGCCATCGATTTTACGTTCACTCTATATACGTATGTATATGTAATTATATTTAAAGAGAGAGAGAGAGAGAGAGAGAAATAGATAGATAGATTGATAGATAAATAGATAAAGAAATGGAAAATAGAGTTAAAAAAAAGAGAGAGAGACGATTTACCCGTTTATAATAAATGCAAGTAAAAAAAAAAAAAATAATAATAATTAATACTAAAAAGAAGATAGATAAATAGATAGATATAAATATTAAATTGACCAATAAGTTTTAGTTATTGTTTTTTCTTAAAAAAAAAAAAAGAAAAAAACAATGTATGAATTTATTGATCAATTTAAACAATAAAAAAATGTCTTCTAGTTTTTGTCAAGGTTTTCAATCTAATTTCAGAAAGGTACGTACAATTCTGGAATTAATTACAGAACATAGAAAGATTTTAGAAGCTGTGCTAGCTTTTGTGGAAAATGCGGCTGTTGTTGGAAAAACGATTGGTGAAGTTATGAATGGAATTAGTGATTAAATGTATCGCTACACCCAAGGCTAAAATGAAAGATTTAACAGTAAAAATAACATTAATGTATATAGAAATAGAAAAACGTGAAACAATACAAGAAGAAGAATTACTTAAAGAAACAAAGGTAAAAAATCGTAAAATTGTATCTGCCTGTATTGCCGCTTTGACTCTTAGTCTAAACGAATTTGGATTAAAAGTTATTAATGTTAAGCCTCTGATAAAGGAAAATGTCTAAATGATTTAGTTACAGGTTTAAGAAAACGATTTCAATCTTATGCGACATCGTATCTGGCTGCTATTTTAAAGAAATTCCGAGAAATAAAGCAAAACGTTGTACAAGCTCTTCGAGAAGCTTCTGATGCAATTTTTGGAAGCGTTGCAATTGATCTTATAATGGAGGATTCACTCGCTGCGTTAGAAGATAAAAATCCAGATTGTCGGGATCATAAACATTAATTTGTTTAATTAATCAATCAAAGGTATCAACCTCTCCCGATCGGGGAGGTTAACATATATATATATGTATATGAACTTCGGGTTACGTCTCTACCGATAATGTTTATAAAAAATAAAAAAGGAGACAAAAATTAAGATAGATGGATAGAGAGTCAGTCAGTCTTTAAAAGAAGAATGTAAGATATGTGAAATAAAAAAAAAAAAAAAAGAACAGAACAATTTAAATATAATCACGAATATATATATATATATATCACATAATTATATATGTGATGTATATATTCCATTGAACGAGTTAAATAATAAAAATTATTATTTCAAATAATTCTCAATATTATTTATCGGTTGTATCAAAAGTTATTATTATAAATAGAAATTATTTTTAATATATTTCAAAAGTATTATTTCTCTTATTGGATGGATATAATTTATTTTTTTTTTTTAATATTTAAATGACTGTGTGTTCTCGAGTTTTCGAAAAGTTATGTGCTATATAAATGTGCTTCATTTATTTTTATTTTTCAATTCCACGAAGAATTAATAAATCAATAATTAATTATCTATATAAAACACATGAAGAGATCTTATTATAAATAATAGAAAAAAAAAATAATAATAATAATTAAATTATATTTATCCAATTGTATTATGGTGAAATATTTAATTACAATTGATTTAAATATTGAATTAATTTTTGTTTGTTTGTTTGATACAACCGATTCAATTATAAAATAATAATTTTTATTAAACTTAAACCCCTAGGAGAGTATAATAAATTGAAAACTAATAAGTAACGTAGTGTCATCAGTTCTATGAATTTCTTAAAATAAAAATGAATAATTATATATCGAGTGGATCGGGGAGGTAGATAAGTAGTGTTACAAGATGAGTTACAAGAGAAGAGAGGGATAGGAAAAGGGAGAGGGGAAAGAATATTCTTGAAAATATATATATATATATATACACGTTATATAAAACTAATGCAAAAAACAAAAAAAAATAAAAAAAAAATACTCTGCCGACCTTCTTCCAAGGACCTTTTTTTTAATTCATCCCTTCAGTTACTAATTTTTTTTTTACTTTTTTCTATCAAGTTTATTTTATTCATCAATCTAATTTAATTATTTCACATCATTTTCATTCACATATTCTTGTAATCAATTCTTTTTATTTTATTCATCCATTCATTTTGTAAAAGATCATCGAAAGAAGGTAAAAAAAATAAAAAATAAAAAATAAAATAAAATAAAATAATGCGACAGAGTGCAATTAGAAAATTTCTTTTTTTGTTTTTTTATCTTCGTGGCAGATGGTATCGTTGAATAGAAAAAAAAAAAACAAAAAAAAAACCAAAAAAATTAAATAAAAAAATGTACGATCATCTGCACGAAGGAATGAATTAGGGGGCTAGGGGGGTTGTTGGGAAGGGAAAAGGTTAAGGGGTTGGGTGCAGGCACCCGGTTTTTTTTTCGTGCACTTATAAACTAATCCAGCGTACTAGACTGTGTTTTTTCCTTTTTTTTGTGTGTGTGTGTGGGTGTTTGATTATTCTCTAATATTTTTTTCCTTCTTCTTCTTCTTCTTCTTCTTTTTTCTTTCATTTGTTAAATAATTATGTGCCTCGAAGCGCAATAGAATCGACGAAATAACAAAGCAAAACTAACTATATCGATATACATATATATCTTCTTCCATTTTCTGGGTTCTTCTAACCAATGATAGATAATTGTCAGTTTGATGAAATTTTGTACACTCAGTTATATTTTCTTGCAATTTCTTTAATTTTTTTTTTTTTTAGTATTCCTCCTCTTTATTTTTGATATTTTCTTTCATTCTCTTCTTTCTTCTTTCTTCTTTTTCTTCTTCTTCTTCTTTCATCTTTCATCTTTCCTCTTATATATAAATATGTGCGTGTGGGTGCTGCACGTGTAAATGTGTACGCGCGTGTGTAGAATTATTTTAATTATTTATTTTTTCGTTTCTTTTTTTTTTTTTCTTCTTGTTATAAGCGACCACTATCAAACTTTATTTTAATTATTCATTATTCTCATTATTATTTCCTTTTTCTTTTTCATTTTTTGATATATATATATGTATATGTTATTTATGTAATACGTTAGAAATACATTGAGAATAATTTTTCATTTGTTTATTTATTTGTTTGTTTTTTTTTTTTTAATTTATTTTTCTTTTCCCTATCTAAAAACGACAAACTCTATTATAAGAAATATCAGAGATTGAAGATAATTTTCTAACGTACTACTTTATTAATACTTTTTTTTTTTTTTATTACTACCACACTTTCGTTTTTTCAATTTTTGATTGCCCCTGTGCTATTTGTTTTATCTTTTTTTTCTGTATTTCTTTTATTCTTTTTTTTTTTTTTTAATTTTCGATCTTTTTCTCCAAAGAAAAAAGAATAATATATATATAATAGATAAAAAGATCGTTTTATAGAGAGAACGAGATGAGGAAGAAGAAAGAAAGAAAAAGAAAGATTAAGAGAGAGAGAGAGAGAGAGTGAGTGAGAAAGATAAGAGAGAGAGATACACACACGAAGAGAATTATTAGAGAAAAGTTTCTAATTAATTCTAAAATTTTCTTTTTTCAACAAAGAGAGAGACAGAGAGAGAGAGAGAGGCGGAGGAGGAGGAGGTGGCGGAGGAGGATGGATGAATCCTTTTACAATCTAGTACGCCGGAAGAATATCTAAACGGCCGAATCCTTTCCAACAAAACCGGTCTTCGAAACTGATCGTTTGCCATCAAAGGTTACCGACGTTTCCCTACGTAATCCTGAATCAATGATCGGTGTTATTTTCTTCTCTTCCTTCAATGGTTCTTTCTCGTCTCTGAAAAACAAAATTCACATTTTATTCTATTATTGTATGATTGTATTAAAAGAAAGAAAAAAAAAAACAGAAAAATAATATTCGGGAGAGAATTTTAATGAATTCATTTGCATTTGTTGTCATTGAACACATCACACATCACACACACACACACCGTACACGCGTACACACACATCTGAAAAAAGAAAGAAAGAAAATGAGAGAGAGAGAGAGAGAGAGAGAGAGAGAGAGAAAGAAAGAGAGATCATGTGTGTGTGTGTATATATAATATTTATTATATTATAATATTATTATAATATACCTAAATAATTAGATTATATTTATATGATATTATTATAATATTTATAATTAGATTATAGATATTATAATAATATCTATTATTATAATTATATTTTATATATTAAGTATATTAAATAATATATTAAATATATAAAGTATTAAGAGAGAGTATGTTATAATGAATAGTATATAAAAATATACAAGTAACCAAAGTGTAATATAGTTTTAGTATTAGTTATGCAAATTTTTAAATAGTAATAAATGAAATAAAAAGTAATAAGTATAAAGAAAAAAAAAAAAAAGAAATAAATATCGATTGTAATAATAAATAATTTACAAATTAAATAAAATAAAATTAGGAAAGTTAAAAATTAGAAATAATATATAATAAGATAAAAGTAAATAAAATAAATAAAATTAGGTAAGTTAAAAATTAGAAATAAAATATAATAAGATAAAAAGAAATTAAATAAATAATATATAATAAAATACAAATATATAATACAATAAAATTATATAGGTTAAAAATTATATAAAATAATTTGTAAATTTTGAAACCTTGTTATATACATTAAGGTTACTTGTGTATAATAAAATAAATATTATTATATACACCTTTGCTTATATATTATATTAAAATATGTATAATATATTAATATTATACATATTAATATAAAAAAAAAAAAAAAAAACACAAAAATTCACATGTGGAAAGATAGATGCATCTTTGCGCGTGGGTGCAACACACACAATCCATGGTTAATGGTATTATAATAAATAACGTCAGGCATGCTAATATCATTCATAGAATAATATTATTAATATATATCACGTATTTCGGATATTTCAACAACTAAAATAATGAAAATAAATTTGTTCTCTCTCTGTCTTACGTGTGAACAAATTTATGCGTGTTCGTAGTATGTTTCTCTTATTACTAGAAACATAATCAAATGTGTGGTTTCACGTGTATATAATACGTGTGTGTGTGAGTGATACAAATGGGAAATATATATATATTTGCTTAAAGGGAATAACTTTGTTAAAACCCTTTCTTTTTCTTTTTTTTTTTTTTTTTAATATTTTTTCTCTCATTTTCTTTCCTTTTGTTTTGAAAATGAGTACAAACATTTTTGTTATTAACAGTACACAATTGTTTGTTACGATATTATTATTTATTTATATTTATAATTTACGAATTATGGAAAATGAGAAAAGTAGAAAATAGAAAATAAAAAAAAAAAGAAGAAAAAAAAGGTGCGCTATTGTTAATTATAATACTAATTTATTATTTTTTCAAGTGTTTATCTATCCATGCAGCATGGCCAAAGCTCTTAGGCGTAATTAATTTCTCGATTTACGGAGGAAGCGAATGGTTTTTATTTTTTTATGCTTCGCGTTCATTAATAATAATAATAATAACAATAATAATAATAATAATAATGATAATGATAATAAGCCGAGCAATAATGACGAGCAAGCTAGCTGTTGACAATGTGAAACGTGTATAAATTATGAAATAAATGTTAGACAAAAAATAATGAACGTATTATATAACAAACGTAGACGGTAGATTTGATGATGATGATGATGATCATTATGATGAAAATTAATTAAAAGTATAATAATGATAAACGAATTTTATGATTTTTTTTTTTTTCATGGTTGGCGGTAAAAAATATTAATATATATATATATGTTAATATGAAAATTATGTTAAATGCACATATATATTTGAAAAAAAAAAAAGAAAAAAGAAAGAACAAAAATATTAATAGTAAATGAAATAATAATAATGAAATTATAATGAAAAATAAAATATAAAAAAGATATTTGTAAAAATTATTCTTTAATTTTTTTT
>NW_015148988.1:83887-98141 GCF_001465965.1 Polistes dominula | reverse complement strand
ATAAATACTATTAAAATCTAGATAAATAAAATTATATTATATATAAATAAAATAAATTATAAAATTAAAATATAAATTAAAAAATTATAGTATTACATATAAATAAAATTATATTATATATAAATAAAATTAAAATATAAATAAAATTATACTAATATATATATATATATATATATAAATAATATATAAATGATCAACATGTATCACCACATGAAAGTATAATAAATTATTTGAAACAAGGAGGGTAATAATGAAGGATTAAGTATAAATAAAATATAAAATATGTAAAATTAATTAAGAGGATCGTTTGAATAGACAATGGTAAGCTTCGAAGGTGGTATGAGAAATGAGCTTGGTGGTACTTGGTAGGATGTTAATCTGATGGATGCGTAGGAAGAAGGTGTAACGTGTAGAAGCCTTATAAATCAGCGGTAACGCCACAAATTACCGGATAGAGAAAGAGAGAAGAGAGAAGAGAGAAGAGAGAGGAGAGAGAATGAAAGAGAGACAACAACATTTCCTACATCGTTCGTTGAGAAGATAAAAGAAAAAATATTGAATGACATAACAAAGTGAGACAAAGTAAGATATATATATATATATAATTATAATTAATTAATATTATAATTGACGATAATTTATGTATACTTATTTTTATCAGACCAATTAATTATAAATACTGGTTCATTGTTATTAATTAAATACGTTTATCTCTACAAAAAAAAAAACAAAAAAAAAATTAAATAAAAAAGGATATAGTTAATTTGTTTTTTTTTTTTTTTTATTAGGGTGAAAGACCCAAAATTGGAGAATGTTAAAATTCACATGATTGTGTTTGGTGATGGTGTATGTAAAAAATAATTTACATATACCAAATATTATTTTACATAAATGTAATAATTTATAAATGTATGAAAATAAACCGAAATATTTGATATGTGTTGACCATTTTATCATGCGACATTTTTGAACTTTTTCCAATTTTGGTTTTTCTCAATAACAATATATATATATATATATATTTACTATTTTTTAAATTTAAATTATAATTAAAATTTTAATTTAGTTAATTTTAATTTCATTCAATCATAATTTAATTTTATTTGGATAATTTTTTAAATGTTTAATTTAAATGTTCATTTGAAATGGCTTATGTTTCTTATTAAAAATTGCTAAGATTAATGTTCTGAATTAAATGGAGTGAAAAATTATAACAAATTCGAGTTTAAAAAATAAAAAAGTATGTGAGAATAAAGAAACGTATCGATCATCTTGAATCGAAACCACTTCCTTCCTCCTACTAGGTTCCGGTCATGCGATACGAACTTTGAGTCGAACCCGCGAAAAGGGACGTATACTTCCGTTAAAACATGATCCAATAACGGTACGGAAGTAATGAGGGCGTAACAAAAGGGTTTAAGTAAAATTCGTTAGACGGAAACTGTTGAGAAATTGTTCACAATTCACAGTTAACAATAAGTTCGAGTATGTATTACAACTGTTCAGGGTACAACACATCATTTTTAATTATTTTATTTTATTTAAATTTATAATACTATTATTATTATTTCAATATAATAATATTTATATTATTATTATTATATTATATATTTAATATAATTTTAATTCTTTGAACTATAACAAATAACACAATACACGTATATACAATACGTTATTGTAATTCTAATTATAATATATAAAAAAAAAAAAATAAAAGATAAAAGATAAATATAATAAAAAATATATAGATTATTTTATATAGATTATAATAAAAAATAAAAAAAATAAATGTACTTACAATAATTAATTAAATTTAATATTAATAACAAATCTGAGGTAAACGTATCAACCAACCAGAGTGTTTCTAATTTTTCTTCAAAGCTTTATAATCTATGTGTAGAAACAAAAAAAAAACAAAAATAAAAAACAAAAAATAAAAAATAAATTAAAAAATTAATATAAAGTATAAAAATAAAGTTTACAACCTTCGATAAAAATTCAAAGAAGGGGATATCAAAAACCAGAGAAGTTTCGCACGAGGGCTCGAGGTAAAAAGCTCGTTTAATTTGCTAGCGTGTGCATTAAAGGTGACACGTAAAGAGGTGTAGGATTAACCCTTCTACCCCCTTCCCCTCCCCCTCTACCTCCTCCTCCTCCTCCTCCACCATATTTTTCTTCTCACTCTCTCTTTCGTAAAATTACACGGAGCTATTCGTTTACTAACGACCGGTATCTTCAAAGCGATCTCGTTAAATGCAAATCTTTTCTCTTTCTCTCTCTCTCTCTCTCTCTCTTACTCTTTTTCTCTTATACACGCACTTTCACACACTGTCTCATTTTTTTTCTTTCTCATATGAGTTAAAGAAAGAGACACACAACATAACATACAGTACTCGTTACACCGTTTGCACGTGTTTATCACATTACTCGAATGCATTACACACGGTGGAACTGGAACTCGAGCAGTTTGCACGCTTGGATTCGTGCACGTGAACACACGCGTGTGTTCACCAAAACCTACCAACAACGTCTATATTTCTTTCTCTCTGTTTTCTTTCTGTTCTTTACAACTAGACCGAACCGAACGTATATTACATACAAACGTACGTATACATAAGCATATGTATATTATATACGTGTGATGTAATACTCGTATATATGTAATAATATATTTATTTACATCTTCTGAGTTAGGTCAACGATCCTTTTTTTCTATTGTAATTTTTTTAAACGAATTATTTTAATATTTGATTTTATTACATTAATTTTTATTAAATAGTTCAAATATAATGAGTAATATGTAATAATAATTAAGATTGGTTTGATAGAAATAGGAATAAATGTGTTATAATGATTTTACTATAATAAATGAAATATATAAAAAATATAATAAAAAATATTTTAATAAATTTATATTATAATTTAATAGAATAATAAATAAAATATAATATAATATAATAAAAATTAAAAATTAATTTAACAATTGATAATACTACTAATACTCAAATAAATACTACCTTGATCACGTAAAATATGCCCTTCGTTCAATATACCGGTATAATTATAAAATAATAAAAGAAAAATATACAATTTTAATGAATTATTATATATTTAATTATTTTATATTTTAATTTAATAATTTTAATATTAAAATATAACGAGATACAAATTAATTGCATACTTATAACACTAAATATCAATCTCAAATTTATCAATAACGCATTAAAAAAAAAAAATAAAAGTAATTTCACCTAACAAAATATTTTCCAATCTACTTTAAACACCTTCAAAAATAATTAATAATAAATTAATTGTCTTTAGAAAGTTGGACAGGTAAATAAAATTCATAGTAACTACCACGATTAAAAATATTAATTTTCCTATAAATTAACGAACGTACACCTGCGAGGATCCTATACGATATTTAAATATATAATAAGAAGAGAAAGACGGAGAGAAAGATAGATAGATAAAGTAAAACGAATGTAAAATAAAGATAAAGGATACAATGCATATACACTGAAGCGCAACCTAAAGGGACTCAAGCGATACCCAGCAATTTCGGTAAAAGGGTTTCTGCTATATAACGGTACATCTTCCCTTCCCCTTCCTCCCTCTTTCCTTCTGTCACTGCTCGTGCACCTGGTGATGCTACTGTTACCATCTCCGTACTTGCAATAGTAGTAGTAGTAGTAGTAGTACTACGTAGAGCTCAACTAAAAGCTATTTTCCCCTAATTCACGGTCTTGTCTCCTCTTTAGAGACACGGTTACCAACTATACAACAGAAATGGTAGTAGTACCTATACAACATATACAACACACATGCATGGGGTTTTCATCGATTTTCGCAAAAGGTTCCTCCTCCTCCTCCCTCTTCCTCTTCCCACTACAACCTCCTTTTCCTTTTGGGTTCTCCTTCTGTATTATTCCTCTCATCTTTCATCTCTCATATCTCTCTTTCTCTAACACACCCTTCGTTTAGACCGTACAAGTCGTAATTCACTACCCTACTCCCCCTTTACACCACCCTCACACTCATTCCCCACTTTTCGTTGTTCCAAAAGCTCACGGAGAAGGAGAAGAAGAAGAAGAGCTTCTGCAAAACCACCCTACCTTCCTTCCTTTCTCCCCCCTCCCTGAACCCTCTTACTCTTTCTCACTCTCTCTGATTTTACTTCTTTCTTTTTTTCCCCCCCCCTTTTCTTTTGGTGCCGACACGTTTTTCTGACACTTGGAATTTAGGTGATACCTTTTTCTTCTCTCTCCTCTCTACTTTTTATACTTTTTGCAATATGAGAGGGGACAAGCTAAAGCTACTAAACTTTGAAGGGTAGATTTAAATTCAGTCGTTTTTGAAAAAAAAAAAAAAAGGATAAGATAAGAAATCTTTTGATTTTTAATATTTCTATCTTCTTTTTCTATGAATTTTAAAACGAGAGACGATAGATTACTTCAGAAAAATAAAATACAATTGTGTGAGAGTGTTGATTCTATGTAAACACGATGAGAGAGAGAGGGAGAGAGAGAGAGAGATTTGAAATTAGAGATAAATGAAATGTGAATGAATATCAAAGGAAATAGTACACGAGTAAGTACTTCTATACACACATTTATGTATGTGTGAATGTGTATATGTATTCGTTTGACTAGTTTCGAAGTTCGTATATCTTCAGGGTAGAAGGGAAGAAGAAGAAGAAGCATTTGAATCTTCAGGCTGACTAGTAGTTTACTAGTAAAGTGAGAGAGTAGTAGTGGTAGTAGTAGTAGTAGTAGTATGTCGTCCAAGTATAGTAGTACGATTCTACTTGCTAGTAGAATTCAGCAATTTTACTAAACTAAAATGAGAAGGTGTGCAACTTGATTCCAAGGAGTGACTGAGATAGTGGTGATGGTAGTGGTGGTTGCTTGTTATAGTCTAACTGAACTTTAGAGAAACGCTATACCCTTGAGGGTATGTTCACCAGCCCGGGAAATTCAGCTTCAAGGAGACAAACCTTTCCTTTCCTTGTTACTTCATTCATTCAAGAAATATACATATAAAGAAAGAGAAGCAGATAGAAAATGAAAGAAATAAATATAACACGAAATCAGAAATTAATGTTAAAGTGAATGATTTTTTTTTTTTTCTTTTTGACTCACATACATACATACATACATACATATATATATATATATATATTTTTTTTTTTTTAAATATTATTTAATATTATTTTTTATTTATGTTACTTTTAAAAATATATTCTACATATTATTTTCTATATATATTATTTTTAAAATATATTACAAATATTATTTTTTATGTTATTTTTAAAATGTAGTATAAATATTTTCTATTTTTTTATATATATATATTATTTTAAAAATGTGTTTTAAATATTATTTTCTATTATTTTACATCTATATTATTTTTAATATTATTTAATTTTAAAAATATGATATAAATATTATTTTAAACATTATTTTACATATATATATATATATATATATATACATACATATAAAAAAATGCGATTTAATTTAAAACTTTGAAAGGATATGAATGCTATTTCCATGTTTCTGAAGAATAGAAAGAAGAATGGGTAGAAAAATAAATAATCGAATTTCATGCATCATTTCACTCGTGATAACAAAGTTGATGATATATATACATATACATATATATATACATATATATATATATATATCTTTCTTTCTTTCTTTCTATCTCCGTTGGACATGAAATATTTTCTTGTGTTCGTGCACGTATTCTTTTTTCTCTTCTTTTTCATCCATCCTCCACCTCTTTCTTTTACTATTACTCTTTCTCCATATGAGACTACGGAAGTTTTTAAAGTTTCAGTGAAATACAAACGAATTTTTTAAACGAGAATTCTACTAGACGATTTTCTCATTCTTTTTTTCTTTTTTTTTGTTTTGTTTATTCTTTAAACGTTCTTTCATCCCCCCCCCCTTTTTTCCTCTTTCTTTATCTGTTCGTATTATTTCTTTATTTTTTATCTTTCTCTTTCAGCTCGTATTGCCACAGACAATATTCTCAAGCGAGCAATGGGCAAATCCGTTTTCAACAAGTATTTTTTATTTTTTCATTTATTATTTAAACGTCACATGCGCTCACTCACTCATTSGCTAACGCTACTCTCAAAGGATAAAATAAGAAAAAAAAAACAACAATTATAATAATAATAAAAACGTAAGAAGAGAATTTCTAATAAATCTTTAAACTCTTTTCCTCAGACTACTTGAATAAGAAAAAAAAAAAAATAAAACAGAAAAAAAATGTTAAAGAAGATTGATTACATTTGAAATCAAGGAAAAGGGAACAAAAAGGGATGGTAAGGGTAGGAGGTAAACGTTCTGTTTCAATTACGAGACTTTAAAAACAAAGAGAGACAGGAGGATATTAATATAAAGAAAGAAATGGTACGTAAAAAAAGAAAAAGAAAAAGGAAAAAGAAAAAAAAATATTTCAAAATGGTATATCACACATCCACTTTCAAACGTAGCAAATATGTAAAACGAATTTTTACGCATAACTCTTTTTCCCTGCTTTCACGAGCATCCACCCATCCACCCACCCACCCATACACATATGTATATATGTATATCGAATGTAACTTCTCTACGTTCGAATGGTATAAACCTTGAATCCGATTTATTGGCTCCATTCAATTACATCATAAATTCTTTCTGTTTCGAATCGATAAAAAGAGAGTTCTCTCTCTCTCTCTCTCTCTCTCTCTCTCTCGATATTTCAAGAGATCTTTTTCTAGCACCGAATATTCCCTACCCCTACCCACCCCCTCTTCAATAATCCCGTCACTATGAACGAATTTAAAAGATGAAATTTAATGTACCCAACAACGAGTAGTAATACTAAACTTAAAGGGTCTATCAATATTCTGTTAAAGGTACTTTAAAAAAATAATACAAAATAAAAACTAAAAAAACAGGAACAGAAAGTGAATGAGACAAAGAGAAAGAAAGAGAGGGAAAGAAAGAGAAAGAAAGAAAGAGAGAAAAAGATAAAGAAAGAGAAAGAGAGAAAAAGAGAGAGAAAGAGAAATTTTTTTTAATTTATTTTTTTCCCCTTTCGTTCACTCGATAGGTCGAGTATTTTGTTAAAAGACTTCTCCTTAAACGGTCTCGTTAGGGCCAATTAAAAACGATTTCTAGGGTTAGCAAGAGAAAAAGAGAAAGGGGAAAACAACAAAAACAAAAAAAGAAATGGAAAGGAATGGCAACGAAGATGAGTGGATTCTTTCAAGAAAAAATATAGATTGAGATAAAAAAAAAAAAAAGAAAAAGAAAAACAAGAAAAGGAAGAAGAAGAATAAGAAGAGGAAGAAGAAGAAGAAGAAGAAGAAGAAGAAAAGCTGTTTCTACTTCTTGAAGAGGAACAAAATTAAATTTCCTTGGAGAACTCAAAGCGTGGTAACAGGGTTGGTTGGTTGAGTTGGTTGGGGAGTGGAGTGGGAGGAAGGGGGTGGTAACAGCACCAAGTCGAGGGGTTGAACGTACCAAAACACAAAGAAGAAAACGAAAAAGAAGAAGAAAGAGGAAAAATAGGATCGTTGGTTAAGATGGGACCAGGAGGACTTAAATAATTCACTCGCGGGACTTTTCGCGAGGACCTTCCCTCCCAAACCTCCTCCCTCCTCCCTCCTCCCACCACCTCTCTTCCACCCTTATTCACCCCAATAACTTTCTCTTCTGGAGGTTTTCATTCTAAATTCTTCAACGCGGAAAAGCACCGCAGCAACAGCAGCAGCAGCAGCAGCAGCTGCCATTTCGCATTCCTTCTCTGGTTTTTCGTACCTTTTCTTAGTCACCCGTGAGGTACAGGAGGAGGGTGTAAAGAGTAGGGGTAGTTAGGATATAGAAGGGAGACAAAAACTTAAAGGGAGGAAGAAACTGGTAAGGTCTTTTTAGATAAGAAATCCTATCCCTCTTTGTCTCAGCCCTCTTTTTTTTTCCTTTTCTTTTCTTTTTCATCCCCCTTTTTAACTATCTTCTTGCTTTCTTCTTTATCAGGTTTTAGAAAGATTATATAGGGAAGGTTGAAAAAATAACTATAATCTTGGAACGTTTTTTTTTTTTTTATTTTTTTTATCGATTGCACGTGCTGCGAATAAAATTTGGAATTATGGGAATTAATGGGAATTTTGAATTTTGAAATTTTTCAATCTTTCATATGTTAATTATGCAAGATGAAATATTTTTTAGTTTTGTTGTATTTTATTACGATTTTTAATTTTGTTTTTTTTTATTACTATTTACGTAATATATACAGTGGATGTAAAAAGTATTCGTATACCAATCAATTTGAAATAAAATATTGCTAAATTGTAATTTATTAACTAATTTTTTGATAAACAATTAATTTGTACATATTCTTGAAAGTTCCTACAATAGATAATATAATGAAATAAAAAATAAAAATAAAAAAATAAATTAAAAATAATTTCGCAATATTTTATTTCAAATTGATGGATGTACGAATACTTTTTAAATGCATTGTATATATATATATATACAAGAATATAATATATATATTCTTTTATTTAATGGTATTTAATATTGGATTTATATGAAATGACAAATTTTAAATACTTCTTTTTATTTTTTTCTTTTATTCTTGATAAATATACTAAATGTTAATTGTATATAAAACGAGTTTGATCATCGTTATGAATGAATACGTTTTATTTATTTATTTTTTTAAATATGAATTTAATATGTTCTTCTTTTTAACGATATTCTATTTAATGATGCATTTCAATATTGAACTTATTTGAATGAGAAATTTTCATTATTTTCTTTCCTGCTATTTTTTTTTTTTATTATTTTATGTATAAGTATAGTAAATGTTAATTATAAATTCATTTGATCTTCTTTACAAATATATGTTTAAATTTCTGTTTGATTACGAATACTTTTTGATCCTTTTTAAATATATATTCTATTTAATGATATTTAATATTGAACTTATTTGAATAACAAATTTAAAATCATGTGTTTTCGCATAAATATATATATATCAATAATAAAAGTTAAAAGATAACGTGATGATTAAATGTATTTATACGAATCGTATTTGTCCACTGCTTGTTATTTTTCGAAATTTCCAACTAATTCCTATTTTTTCAAATGGAAAACTTTTTTTTTTGCATCATCATCTCGTCTGTTTCAGATACTACAGATTATATTATCGTGTTGTACCGTTTATAAATAAAAAGGAGCAAACTGTTACGTAAAGATAGAAGCTTATGAAACAACAATCGCATTTAAAACCATGAAGGATTTTTAATGAAAATGAAAAATAAAAAAAAAATGAATATAAACTTTCTATTTTTCATATTTATTATATAATCCGGTAGGGATTTATTAATATAAAAATAAAAAAATAATCAATATAAATATATGACGAGTAGCAATGAGTAATACAGAATACACTCAGGTAGTGTGTTACGCACGGAGTTCGTTCATATTTTTTATTTATTTTTATTTGTATCTCTTTCCATCATCCCCCATTTATTTATCCTCTTTTTTTTTTTATTCTTTCATCTATATTTTATGGGAAAAAAAAATAAAATTATACATATTTTACTTTCGATCGTGGAAACGAACGAACACGAACACGAACGCAAACGAATATATGAATATTCATAATCACGAGATATTATTCATAAAATAAAAAAAAAATAAATACATATATATATATACATAACTATTATTGAATAAATGTTATTCTATAATAAGTGACAGTAAAAATAAAAAAAAAAAATAAAAAAGAATAAAAATTATAATGAATAAAGACAAAACATTAGATTGAAAGTTTCACACCGAAATGAGAAAAGTTTTCGTAAAAGAAGAGGAAGAGGGGTGGAGGGGGGTGGTAAAGAGGAGAAAGTGAAACACACTGGACCCGAATGGGTTCCTCTATTCGTGGGTGTCTAATTAAATCCGACCAGTTAAAATTTTCCCTCTCTTATAATAATAAATCTAAGAAAACGGCAAAGGTATACCGAATCCCACCCCCCATCACCAACCACCACAGTCACCGATGTTTAACTTAATTAACGATCCTTAGCGAGATAAGTTTTCTCAACGATAAAATAAGATTGAAAAAAGAAAAAGAGAGTTCGAAAGATCGAAAAGTAATTTTAACAAGAACCCTGAATAATGTGACGTTTGTTAGTTATATTTATTGTAATATGCAATTTACAATGCATTTAATTGTTCTTTTAAGAGAATGTGTAACTGTGCCAATACTTTTTTGTTATTTCTTCATAATTTTTGCTATTATTATTATTATTATTATTAATATTAAATAATATACTTTGGTATACAACTAGTGTACATTAAAAAACATAAAATGACATAAATGGTGTCAGCAATATTTTTCAATAATTAAAGATATTAACAAAAATTGTGGTGTGCCAATACTTACTTGATCCACTATATGTATACATATATACAGGAAACTAAAGTAAATTGAGCGTTAGAGGAGAGTTAACTTAATTTTCCCTTTTCTCTTTGCGTAATCCAAAGCTTCCGTTTTTTAAGGGGATGTCAGAGGCTTTTCGTGTGTACCCTTTAGCCGGTTATCCAAGAGAGAAGTTTTACAGGGACCGTTGCTGAGATTAAAAGCACACCACACTACTACCACCAACCAACCAACCAACCACCCCCAACATCTCACTCGTGCCGAAAAGGAGAATAATTTTTTTTTTTACGAATACTGTAACCGGAAAAAAGGCCACTAGGGAGAGAGCGTAGAAAGTTTTTAATAAATTTGTTCTTTAATATGTTATCTCATATTACTTTGAAATACTAAATACTTTATTAATAATTTAGATTGATTTAGGTTAACTTCGATAATTAAATTATGTTGTAGTATAAGTAAAGTGTATTAGAATATTAAAATAATTGTTAATTACCGATGAGAATGTGTATTGATGTTTAAAAGCACTGTGTATAGATTCGAAGTACCGTCCTCTTCGAGATTCACCTTGATACTAACACGTTGTCCTCAATAAAAGTTCGTATATTGAATGTTGTTTATATGACATTCCGAAAGTCGCACATGCGTGTGTTACGTGAATAATATTCGTAATACATCGAGATTAAGATTATAACATTTCGATTTTAACATTTTTCAATGTTTTATATATTTATTTAAACTGAAGTATATTTTTTTAACGATTATGTGCCACGATATGACTTCAAAGGGTAATATGTTAGTCTAATATTATATAAATATTCTAATATTGAATACAATTATTTATACATATTATTATTTGTGTAATTATTTATATATTATTTATATAATATATAATATTATAAATAAAATTAAAATTAATTTAATATTCAACGTATAATAGTATGTAATGTTTAAATCAATGTATACGTGTTAAAAGAATTTAAAATATAAACAGAGTGTATTACAATATTAAAATAATTGTTAATTAATATAAAGAAATGTCTATTGCATTATTTTTAACTACCACCTTATTAGAAATCTACCTTTACATTGAATTATAGTAGGTTTTAAAGTATTAATTAAATAATCTAAATTAAAATAAACCAAATTATATGGTTTAAGAAAACTAGATTTACCCTTAATGTACACCAACATAAAATTATACTATACACCATGATATTCTTACTATACATATCCCCAATAAAATGTTCCTTCAACAGGAATAATCACACTCACACTCTCATCTCGGTGGTTGGTTGGATTTTCTCCAATCGAGCGTAAGGTCAATCTCGACGCTTCGAAATTTCTGACCACCCTGTGCACCAACAACAGCGGCAACATGAAGGGAAGGTTAAGGGGGGTGTAGGGGTAAGGGATGAGAAGCAGGCAAGCAAGCAAGCAAGCAAGCAGGCAAGCAAGCAGCACACAGAATGCAGAGAGGAGGACGACGAAATTAACTGTCAATCTCAATTTCTCCCTTTCCCTTTTCTGGACCTAGAGGGTCTACCCTCCAGTATTTCTCTCTCTCTTTCTATCTCTCACATACATACATACATACATACATACATACACATATATATGGTAGTGAATAGTATAGCTTACTAGTTCACCCCCGAGAAACGTCAATTATAAAGCAATGTGACTGCCAGAAACGTCAAGATCCCTTCCCTCCCCTTCCCCCTTTTTCCCCACCCACTCCACACAACACCCTTGCTGCTGCTGCTGCTGTTATATTTAATGAAAAGAAGCCTAATCCACGATCGGTCATAATACGCGGATGGATACGGAAATATACTAAAACGACATGACGACGACAACTATGAACAATGAACTGTGAATTCTCTTCTCTCAACTTGAACATTTCGTTTCTATAGTACCGGTTACGGTACGGATAACGTACGGTACACGTACGTTATAGTAATCGAGCCCTTATTTCTTTCTTCCGGGCAACTGACCCCGTTTTATGTTCCTACACATTTACACACATTAGAGTCTGACTATATACACGCATTTACTGTATACTATTATATATATGTATGTATGTGTGTATCTTTATAGTATAGTGTGTATTATAGAACGTATATGAGACATATGTCATGGCGTTATCCATAAGTGTCAATTTGCAATTTATTGTTACCTATCATCATTCGAGTATCTTTTGGTTGATGTTTCACGCATGAAATATTTGAAAATCTTTGTCGTTTGATGTTGAATTCAATGTGATTGGAATGGAGATAAACAAATGTTTTTTTTTTTTTTTAAATATATTATTCTTTGGTCAACACCTGTATAACAGGTGTTAAATGTACAGTTAGTTAAATTAAATGTTTCTTTTCTCGTATAATATGGAAATGTGAAGAATTAGTATGGGATGTATATTTTGAGTTTTGATTCGAAATAATATATAAAATATTAAAATATTATATATGTAATATTATTATTTAAATTAATATTATATTATATTATTGTATTATATTCTTTGTGTTATGAATTTATTACAGTATACGAATAAATTGTATTACACACAAAATATTTTTTATATATTTAAATATCATTTAAATATTTAATTATTATTAATTTTATATAATTATATTAATTAAATATTTAATTATATTTAATAGATTAAAATAATATTTTAATGTAAATAGATACGCGTGTGTTAAAATACACAAATATAAATATAAATAAAATTAAATTAAAAAAAAAAAAAAAATAATGTTAATATTTTTCAACTATGTAGACAAATTTAAATGCATAAATATCAAAAGAAGATTGAGTTGTGTTTGCATTGACAAAAAATTCCTTATTACGTTTCGTGTTATACAAAGGATTAGACTAATTTGCAAAGCGTTTTTAAAAATTAAAAACGTGTTACTTTATAAAAATATTCTCTTTCTTTCTTTCTCAAATACATACACACATCTTTCGAATTGCATCGTATGAAAAGTAAAGAAAGACAAAAAAAGAAATGAAATGAAATGAAATGAAAGGAAAGGAAAGAAAAGGACGATGACACACACACAACACACATACACACCCACACCCCTATCTTGCAGTTTTTACTTTTTTCCCCAGTCGAATTTTATTCAACGATGCGTTATTATATTGCTTTTCGGTGGTTACCACCGGCAACACTACCTGAGCTACCAGCATCAAAGTCACGTATGTATATATGTATGTATTTTATACAGGTATAGACTGACAGTATTGTGTTTTGTTTTATTTTCAAATAAAAAGAAAGGGTTTGACATTATTTTTGTGTCTTTTTTTTCATTTTTTGTATTTTTCTTTTTTTTACGAGCGTCACTCATGGTGACGTTGTTGCTGTTGGACTACTGTGCGTATGGGGTATTATATCTTTTACAACGCGTTATCACGATGTTGACGGGATACGATAAATTATTGTCTTTTTCATTTGTTGTTTTAGGGTCATAAAAGAAGAAAAAGAAAAAAGACTAACCAAAATCATTCGACGTTACAGAAAAAATAAACGATTCTATGTTATCAAACTGTACTAGAAATTTTTACGACTTATCAATCATGGTACGTATTTTWAATTTTTTTGTTAAAAAAGTATATATATATATACAGTAGATGTAAAAAGTATTCTTACACCGATCAATTTGAAATAAAATGTAAAATTGTAGCTCATTTTCTTTTTATTTTTAACTAATTTTATATTATAATATTTATTTATATTTATATTAATATATTTTTATAAATATTTTTTTATTAATATATTTTTATTAATATAATTTATATTATAATA
>NW_015148988.1:52546-83837 GCF_001465965.1 Polistes dominula | reverse complement strand
TATATATATATTTATTAAATTATAATTAATAATAAAATTATATATATATACATCAAATAAATCATTTAACATTACAGAACAAATTCGTAATTCAATTCTACCTGATCAAACTAATTTACAAGAATTTAATATCTTATCAAAGGAGTGAGACACACACACAATGAAGTTCTGTACAGGTAATTAGTGACTTCTAATCAAATAAATGAAACATGATTAAACTTTGCACGATCGATTATACCTAATTTCCTTAAATCACATACGTTATATTACAATGTTTAAAAGGGTTCAATAAATTCTTTGAAATTATTAAATCATAAGAAAAATTAACTTAACTTTCTAATCAATTTCTATAATAAATTTAATATCTCAATATCAAAGGATACCAAAGTTCTATACAACTAATCAATGATTTCTAATTACACAGAGAAACTGGAACACATTGTAACTTAACTAAACTTGACAGGATCGATTATACCTAATTTCCTTACTTTACATAAGTTGTCAATATGTTGAAAGGTACAATAAATTATTATCTTTTACATTTCAGAATCAATTTCTATAATAATTCAATATCTTGATATCAAAGGATACCAAAGTTCAATATAACTAATCAATGATTTCTAATTACACAGAGAAACTGGAATATTGAAACATAAACTAAACTCGACACACTATCGATTATATCTAATTTCCTTACTTGATATAAGTTGTATTACCTATGTTGAAAGGTAGGATAAATTATTACCTGTTACATTTTATCATAAAAAAAAAAAAAAAAAATAGTAAAGAAATTAAATAACTTTCTAATCAATCTATACAATTCAATATCAAAGGATACCAAAGTTAAGTTATAAATATTTTGAAGGGTTGTATAAATTATCTTTTGTATTTTATCATCATAGAAAAAAAATAGTAAAAAAATTAAATAACTCTCTAATTAATTTATAAAATAATTTAATATCTCAATATCAAAGGATACTAAAGTTTCTACACACATACAAGCAATGATTTCTAACAACATACATAAACTGGAGCATAGAAACTTAACTAAACTCGACACACGATCGATTATACCTAATTTCCTTAGATCGTATAATTTGTGCAGAATTTACTCGAACCTAAGCTGCAGGCTTAAGGGTAGTTACCTATCACTCTCTCTCTCTCTTTCTCACTCTCTCTATTACTGTCTGGTCTTTCTAATAGTTCAACGGTATAACAATCTCAATGTATGTACTCTCGTATGTACGCCTACGAACTCTCACATACACAAAGCAAAAGACACGTACACATATATAAAGTACTTATCAGCTTCCTCGAAGCTCACGACGAGAGCTCGAAGTGAACAACGCAGTAGAGAAGCAGAAGCAGCAATAATACACAGCAATGTCAGCTGCAAATGCAAATGGCACGCCATTGTCATTAACTCGATACATCCTTTAAAAAAGTCACAACCCTCTTTCTCTCATTGTCTGCCTACGAACTCTGATTGCTCTTTCGTTTAGCTACGTCCGTCTTGTACTTAACTTCTTATTCTTAATTCTTCTTTTGCGAATTATTTATGGGTGTCCCCCACTCTATACAAAAATGACCCCCCAACTGTGTGTGTTTTGAGAAAATACTTGACCCAGAGGGATGTGAATGAATTAAATTTTGGTTGTTGTTTGGTAGCTTGAAAACGATTGTGAATTCAYTTTAAAATAATTAAACATTTGATTATTATTCGTAGGAACAAAAATGTTTATATTTGAAATAAATATTTTTTAAATTATAACGTTTGTTGAACAATTTTATACCAAATTTAGGTTCTTTTGTATAATGGTTCGATCAATGTTTTTATTGATCGGTTATATAATCAAAATTTCATATATACTTTAAAATATTATATTACTAATAATATAATATTAATAATATATTAATAATAAAATATAAAATAAATATATAATTACGATTAACAAATTATTTGACTTTTTATCTAAATAATGTTTCCAATGTTTTCTTTTTTTTATTTTATTTTATTTAGTTATTTATTATTATGGTTTAATTGTCATAATTACCGAGTACCAATTGATGTACATAATAGTAAACTTAAATCAATTTTTTCTAGCTTCATTTTTTGTTTATTTTTTTTTTTCTATTTCGACGATTAAATCGATTCGTTTCAACTTGAGTGGTTCATTTATATCCTCTACATATATACAGTACCTACCACCCTCCCTCCTCCTATTTTTTTTTGGCCTCGAACGTGACGTTTTACAGAGAGTAAAAATATAGAGGTGCAGTATATTGTAAAAAGAATTCATAGAAACAAAATATCAATGAAAACGAAATGAAACGATACGAAACGAAACGAAACGAAACGAAATGAACGAGAACGAGCTAACGTTAACGAGTAACGTAGCGTTGCTAAAACACTTTACTCGAGAGAACCATGGAATGTTCTCACGAGAAAGGTAATACCACGAAAAAAAAAAAGAAAAAAAAAAAGAGAGAAAAATTGAGAGGAAGTGAGAGAAAGCAAAAGGGTGGAGGAAGAGAGAAAGAAGAAAAAGAGAGAATGAACAGAAAAACAGTGGAAACATTCAACTTCTAGCTGGTACAATTTATAACAAGCGCATAGGGACCTCTATAACATAGTATGTTGTGTTACGTATTGCACATTCGTACCATAGCAATCTCTTCTGGATATGGGAAAGAAATTTAATGGATATATATATACACACACACATATATATACAATAAGCCCTTCTACCATAAGATCCAACAAAATATGTCATAGACGTTTCACTTTTGTATTTGATACGTGAGAACAATAACAAGAATATATATATATATTTTTTTTTTTAATAAGAAATAGATATAACATTATACTATATAATAAAATAAAATTACTATATAATAAATATATAAAATAATAAATATAAAATAAACTATATATAATTTAAAATACTATAATAAATATAATAAAATAAAATAAATATATTATTATACTAAATAATAAAAATAAATTTATTATTATATTATACTATCATATTATATATATACTATACTATTTAATAATATATATAATAAAAATATATTTAATTTAATATAATAACAAAAAAAAAATATATATATATATCATATAAAACCGTATACGTCTCTAAAAATAATAGTAATTTGCGTTACCAACCTATAAACACAATGGTATAGTAATAAATTTCATAGATAATACTCCAATATCGTTGTATTTTATATAATATAAAATATATATATTTGTTGCTATTCGTGAAAGATCAAAATGCATGGATAAAAATGCATTTTATTTCCGACCCACACTCTCTACATCGAATACAAAATCTCACCCTTCAGAAGTCAATAGATGTATATCCCTACGATTTATCTATCCATCTATCTCTATCTATATATATATATATATTGATACACATTTATAGAAAATATAATAATAGAACTGTTCCGGAAAAGATCGGATAAAGATTAACATGAAAAATCGTGACGAATTGTCGATGGACTATTACTACTACTACTACTACTACAACTATTCTTTCTATTTCTCTTCCTTTCTCCTACTCCCCTTTCTTATAGGGAGAAAAGAAAGAGATAGAGAGATAGAAAAGAGGGTGGTGATGGTAAAAACGATTTTTATTCCGAGATAATAGACGATCTGAGAATTGGACAGGAAATTGGCGTCTCCCTCTTGTCGGCATATTTACATATTAACGAACGAAAGTAGTAGTAGTAGTAATATTAGTAGTAGTAGTAGTAGACATGAAACATATTTTGTTCGTGTTCTCTTTTTGAATTTCATACCACGTAGTTACCGACAAAGAAAGATGATGTATGTATATATATATATATATACATCAGTACTATACAACCACCATCATCACCACCACCAATATCAACCCTACCCACCACAAACCACCCACCCATTACAAACCACTACCACCACCACCACCAGTACCGTCAGAAAAGCATTTGAATTTTCAAGCATCCCACTGAATGTTGATTTTGGCATTACACGTTCTCGATGCGCTATTGAAATTGTACCAACGGTTCGTTGGGTTCAGCGACGTGATAAGAATAAAACTGTCAAAAATAGTCGAAAAATGGTGATATTTTTACCCCCCCCTACCCACCCTCATCCCACCATYCCTACTACTACTACTACACTATGATGATATTTGATCGAATCGATAAAATACATGTACATATATATATGTACTTTTGGATCCTGTCAGAAGGATATATCTGACGAATTTTCTTTTATCAATGAAAATGGTTCCTTTTTTTTTGGTGCATTCTACAAAAAAAAGGAAAAACAAACAACAGTTAGAGAGAGAGAGAGAGAGTGACAAATGTATGCATATGTTATTCGTAACACGTTGAAACAGATCGATTGCGTAAAAAAAACATTCACACATACACACAGAGAGATACAGAAGACACAAAGAGAAAACACAAAGTAACATTTCCGCTTGCTCTGAACGATCAAATGTCTCTTCTCTTCTCTTCTCTTCTCTTCTCTTCTCTCATCGATGATTATGTTTGTTATTTGATATGATATGAATTTTTCTCGGAATTTATCTCTCTAACCCCACCACTCCTTTAAACCCCCCTTCCTTCATACTTTACTGTTCTACTCGTGTGTGTTAGTTTTTTTGCACCATACCAAACGAAGCGGCTTTTTTTGTTTATTCGAACCCTCTCTATCTCTCTCAGACATATTCTCTTTTTTCTACTGTTCTTCCGGTTTGCCATTGAACGGAAACGTTTTAAAATCCGACACACTAAAATTCTCTCTCTCTCTCTCTCTCTTTACAAGGTTAGTTAGTTAGTTAGGGTCTTTTTTTTTGCCAATTATCTAGTCGGAAATTCATCAAACTTATTAACATTGTTTGTTCATTGTAACAAACAATTATATAATTAAAAATAATATATGACCAATTAATATAACAATGTGATAATGAATTAATAGTTAAATCAATATTATCACATACTTAATTAGAATTTATTTTAATACTTTATTAATAATTATATTATACTTATTAAAGTATTAAAAAATACTTACAATGAAAAAATTGAGAATAAAAAGAAAAAAGAAAAAAAAAAACAATGACAATGCATTAACGAAAAATAAAATCAATCGTTCGATTAAAAATTATAAATAAAAAATATAAACAATATGTAATAAAAAAAAAAAGAAAATATAATAAAACAAATCAATTATTAAAATAATCCTAAAAAAAAAAAGAAAAAAACCAAAAACGTTTTTTTTATCATAAAAGTAATTGGATCGTTTTTCAAGGAACATTTTTCACAATGAGATATCAACCAAGATATGACGTAAAAAGAAATATAAAAAAAAAAAACCACACAGGATATAACAAGGAAGAAGAATAAGAAAACCTTGAGATGAAATAAACAGAGAGAGAGAAAAAAAAGAGAAAAAGAGAGAGATAGATAAAAAAAAGGTTAAAGTAAAAAAAAACGTATCAAATATCGTCTACCATCCTTTTATTTATTTAAATATTTTTCTTCTTCTCATTGCGATACGCCACCCTTACACTACCGAGAAAAAGAAAGGGAGGGGGTTGGTTTAATTGCATCAAATTTTGCATATCATTTCTTAGAGATTCCTATGACAATGATTCCAACTACTACTACTACTACTATTACTGTATTCTTATCAGTTCTCGCGTAATACACCAACACCTTCAAGTCCCCCTTATCACTATTTCGTTTTATTTTTTTTTACTTTTTCTCTAAACTTATCGATTTTTAAAGGGCTTCTCTGTCTCTTCTTCTTCTTCTTCTTTGGTTTTTCGTCTCGACTTACACTTCCCAACTTTCTTTTACATTTCACTTCTTTTCTTATCCCTCGTAATTCACCCCCACCCTACGAAGACATTTTTCACCATTCAAAAATATTCATCTTCTTTCTTCTTCTTCTTCTTTACGCTGCTGTTGTTTTTTTTTCTTTATTTATTTTACTTTTTTTCTTTTAGACTTGTTATTCGTGCTTCGTTAAAGTAATGGTCGTGTATCTTAATAAAGATGTTCGAAAAGTATACTATATATATTATACTATTCTCTCTACGAGTTAAGAGTCTCTCTCTCGAGGCCATTTAAATCTTAATAAATGTTTCTTCTTTCGGTCACGCATTATAAATTAAGAGAAACACAGTAGGTACTACATAGTATTCTAACCAGAAGGGTTTTTAAAGGATCTTACATCACGTCAAATGAGTCAGCTCAGTTGTCTGACCACTACCACCAACTACAATCAACATTACTAAGCATGCAGTTTATGTTTGTGTGTTAATATTTTATTTAAGAGAATCTTTTCTATTTAATTACTTCCTCGTCTCACGACTGATTTTCTACTACGTTCAGTCATGAATACTACTATGATTCATCGCCGATAGTAAAACAATAATTGGTGTAATAAGTTACTTTCAAAAGTAACTACATATATATTTTCTTCACATTTTTATCATTGTTTATAGACACACACACGCACGTTTCGTGACACGTGATATACGTGAAACACGTGATGTATCATCTTGTTACTAGTTTTATTTTTATTGTATTTTGTATTGAATTTTAAATTGTAATGTATTGTATTTTGTATTTTATTTTATTTTGTATTTTATATTGTATTTTAAATTGTAATGTATTTTGTATTTTATTTTGTATTTTATATTGTATTTTCAATTGTAATGTATTTTGTATTTTATATTTTATTGTATTTTGTATTTTATATTTTATTTTAATTTGCATTTTATATTTTATTTTAATTTGTATTTTATATTTTATTTTGTATTTTATTTTGTATTGTATTTTGTATTTTATTTTACATGTTATATAATAATATTTTTATTAATTTGTTATTTTATAAAATATAAAATAAAAATAATATACGTTATATAATAATATTAATGTATTTATTATAGTGTATATTAATTCTATATAAATAAAATATATAAAAATTATAATATAATATTAATGAATTTTTATAGTTTTTATTATTTAATTTTACAAAACATATAAAAGTGTCAGCTTTAAAAAACAAGAAATTGTAAAGTATATATATATATATATATATATGATTAGTGTGTATGTATTCGACAAACCTCATTACATGGTGGACCGGTTTTTATTAGTTACACGTGACCCTGCCCTGGTAATTAATGATAATTACTCATTAATAATTGGACAGGAAACGTTTAATATATCACTTTGATATATAATAATGAATAAAATTGAAGGAATAATTAAATGTTTTCGTTTAAATTATTAAACTAATATCACGAGTAATACTTTTGAAATAAAGATTATTTTTAATCGGATAATAATACAACGATAATTTATTCCTTCAATTTTGCATACTACATTTCAATAATAATAATAAAAAAAAAAAAAAAATGATTCATCGTCAAATATTTGGAATACTTCATTAAAAAAATTTTCTGTAAAACTTAGTTAATGAAATTAATATTAATCATTTTAATATTATTCTTTATGATTTTTCTTTTATTTGTATAACAAATAATATACTTTAATACTTTTACCGTAATTCAATGAAAAAATAATGATGGAGAATTATAAAAGCATCTGTGTCTGTGTCTATGTCTGTGTGTGTGTATTCTTCACCATTAAAATAACTAAACCATTCGTAAAAAAAAAAAGAAAGAAAACAAAATGACAAAAGCAAATATTGGATTTACGTAATATACCAAGGAATGGTAATATTTCAAACGATTTAATTAAAAGATTCAATACCAGATCTAACTTTTTATTACTTTATTTGTTAAATAAAAATCCTTCTATTAAATGTACATTCTCAAATGCATTTTTCTCAATTAATTTTCACCCCATAGTCAATTACAAATTCAATTTTAAATTCAATACATTATCTTGTAAGGATAAAAAGCTTTATTTTATTTATTGAATTATTTATGGATTAATGGATTATCAATGATATATCACAAATACGATTTATTACTTTTAAAACAAAAAAAGAGAACAATAAATAATAAAATGAAAAATAAAACAAAAAATTTGTGATAAAACAATATATTAAAAAAAAATATATATATATATATATATATATATATATATATATATATATATATATAATATAAAATATATTGTATATCTTAATATAAATATTATTAAAATTTAATAAAAGTTATATTATATATTTTATATTATGTAATATTAAATTAAAATATTATATTATATTAAAATAACAATATTATATTAAAATAACAATATTATATTAAAATAACAATATTATATTATGTTAAATAATAATATTATATTATGTTAAATAATAATATTATATAATATTAAAATTATATTAATTATATTACATTAACTATATCACAATTAATTATATTACATATATAACTATATATATATAATATATAAGAGATATTAAAAGTATATAACTTATACCCAACGATCGATCAATCATCAATAAAGTTGTCCAAAATAAATATACATATAGATATATATATATATAACTGTGTTTAATCTCCACCCACGCAAAAAAAAAAAGGTTCGATAATAAACCTAAAGTGCATTTCATAGGTCCGGTTTCTACTCAAGAGAAGAAGTACTACGTTTATTATAACTAGACTAGTGTTAGTATATACCACTATATATATGTATTAAGAATACTCAATACATGCGAACTTGATTAGGTCGTCGTCGTCTCCCATTAGACCGGATCTGCCAATCTTCGTAGCAATATAAACCCCATATACACTATGACTTTATTTACGTACAAGAAGACACGTTCTCATTTTGCACACGAATATATAAAACCAAATGAATTTGCACTTGTATGTATTTAATATATAGAAATGTATGTGTATTTATGTGTGTATATATACATAAAGATTTGTAAGTATATTTGTATACTACACACACACACACACACACACACACACATTTATATATATATAGAAAAGCTTACTATGGGTATATACTTACGCACAGTTTCGAATTAAACGCTGAGGAAACAACCACGCCCTTACATAAACAGCATAATTGCAAGGGCGTTAGTGCGAACAGAAAGAGCATAATTTCTAAGAGGGAGAAAAACTTACCCTCCCTTTATTATCTTTCTCTCTCTTTTACTCCTTACTGTCGCTTTTATCTACCATTGTGTAACGAAATGACTTGACGCATTATTATTGCAAGGAAAACGTGCGAACAAGGGAGAGAAACAATTTCTCATTCACTCTGTTTCTCATCTTTACTCTCATCGACACCTAAACAACCCTCCCTCCATCCCCTCAATTCTTTCCTTCGTTGATGTTCCCTTTTGTATACGAATCGATCTATGATTTTGCTTTTTTTTTTTTTTTTTAGAAAGAACAGTGTTTGATACAAATTTCATAACTTTTGTGTTTTTTTTTTTATGTATAATATAATAATATAATAATATAATTATATTATATTCTATTATATTTTATTATATTTTATTATATTTATTACATTAATTATATTATAATATATATTTATTAAAATAATTTTACAAATAATTAATATTAATATAATATATATAATATAACTATATATAATAATCTTTATGTATAGTATAATATTATATATTTTTAATTAATATTATATATATATTATATAATTATTAAAACTGTAATTATATTGTAATATATAATTTATTAAAATAATTTTGAAAATGATTATTATATATTATATAATGATTTAATATAGTAATATTATATTAATAATAGTATATTATATTAATTCTAAATATAAAATAATAATATATATAATATATAATAATAAAGTGTATAATGCAACCCCTTTATTGTACTCTTCCACCCAGTTTATTTTTGTAAATGGTTAGGAAAATGCAACTTTGAGAAAATATAAGGGATGTAAGATATTTGATTTGCAAATATGTTTCTTACTTGGTATATTTAAATATGTATTATAGGTACTACCTAAAAGGTTCGTGCTTGGAAGAACAAAGGATGTGCAACACGTGGCTCCTGTTGAATCGACTAAATTAAGATTAAAATAGTGCCAAAAATTAAAATAGTGTCTCTGTGTGTGTATGTATGTACTAAAGTTTTAGTTCCTTTGTATTTTTTTTTATTTTTATTTTCTAGCTCAATCATTTACGTACAATGAATGTTTTTTTTTTTTTATAAATTATTGATTGATGCCAATAACTCCCTAAGGGTGGTGGGAGAAACAATATAGTAAGCTTAATAATAAATAATAAAAATCGAGAAACTGTTATTATTCGAAACTGTATTTGATTGGAGAGTTTATTATTCTGTTACACGCGATTGTGCAATAGCATCGTATTTTCAAACAAAAAAAAAAAAAAGGAATTGAAAAAAAAATTATTTCTATTTTTTTTTTTATTTTCGGAAAAATTAATCAGTTACATATTGGTTTGGTAACATACGTTCGTCCAAGTTATATTGATTTCAACTAAAAAATATTTTTAAAAAATACAAGAATAAAAGCATTTTTTTTTTCAATTGAAAAAATATATATATTACCAATCCAATATAATGTATCATGTAACAGTGAAATAAAATTAAAAAAAAAAAACAATCAAAAAATAACCACAAACTTTTCCATACGCGTTAATGGAATACACGTAAATGAAATAAAATTAAATCAAATATTACTAACAAACACACACATATATATATATTCACACATCACTGATATTCATTTTGAAAATAAACCAAAAAACACGTGACGTGTAAATAAAATACCTATATAAAAGACAGTGTAAAAGGGTTGGTGGTGGTGATGGTGTTTAGGGGTTATAACTGACGTTGTTTACCTGTTGTGTTCAATCAAACTTTCCTAGACTACCTTATGTTAGATATAACGTAAGGGATGATGGTGTTGCAAGAGTAAACCCAAATCACCCTTAACCTCCCTTCTACTAACACATCCCCCCGTTTATTTCGTACCAAAATATCACTTTCATCTTTTACTTTTCTAAGGATCATACCTCTCTCCTTCCACCTTTCTTTCTTCTCTTTTTATCATAAAACGAATAGGAAGGTGGTAGGTAATAACAACAACAACAACAACCTAAGTGCAATCTTCCGCAACGAGGTTAACGTCAGGGGTATTTTTCTTTTTTTTTTTACACTTTTATGCTACCCCCATCTTTCTTCTTTTTTTCCTTCACCCATTATTCAACCCCCTTCCTACCGAACAATGTTTCCTCTCTCTCTTCTTTCTTTCATTTTTTTTTCTTCCCCCGAAGTAAAAATAAAAGCAAAAGCATGGGAAGGGGTGGTGGTAACAACGTTCAAAAAAAAATTTGCATTTATATGTTTACGGTGTAACATAGGCCGCCTCAATGGTTTTCCATCAAAAAGTATCTCACTTGACTACAGAAGAAAAAAAAAATGAAAAAGGAAAGATAGAAGAAAGGGGAGGAGAAAGGGCCACGATTTTCTCTCTCTTTCTTTCTTTCTTTCTCTCTCTCTCTCTCTCTCTCTCATTCTCTTTCTCGTTAGATTATAAAGAAGACACCCCCAAAGGTCTTCCACACCTACAAACACTGTGATGAAGCATATATATAGATAGGTCAGTCAAAGTATAAAACCCCCCATTGGATTCTCAAAAGACCACCAAGGTAGAAATCTTTTCACGCTTCAAGTCCTTTATCCTCCTCCTCCTCCTCCTCCTCCTTCATCCTCCTCCTACCTTTTTTTTATTACTTTACTCTAAAAATGACACGAGAAAAGGAAAAAAAAAAGATTAAAGAAGAAGAAGAAGAAGTGGAAGCAGAGGAAGAGGAAAAAATAAAATAATAAAATTTGCTTCGATCCACTGAACCTTAAAAAATACAATAAAAAAAAAAAAAATTAAAATACACCACCCACTACAAGCTAGTGATTTTTTCTACTTTATATTTCTTTATAATTTTCTACCCTAGTGATTTTTATTATTGATTCTACGATTGTTTATCTACACACACTACATACACTGCAGGCTAGTGATTTTGTCTTATACTCTTTTACAATTTTCTACCCTAGTGGATTTTTATTATTGTTTCTAGGATTGTTTATCTACATTACTGTCTTAAGTGACTTTACTCAAAGTTTGAAAGGAAATTGAAAAGATAAACGTAATTTCTCTTCTTCCCCTTTTCCTCCCTTTTCTACGTTCATTCGAGTTGTAATAGCAATAATAATAATAATAATAGTTAATCGTGAATTATGGTTCTGTATAATATACTTACTTACTTTACTCTCTTTCTCTCTCTCTCTCTCTCTCTCTCTCTCTTTATCTTTCTTTCTTTTATCCTTTCGGAAGGCAGGATATATTACTACAAACCATAATAACGTTATCTAGCTTCACAACATAGTCACGTCTAGCGAGTTTAAATATACGGAGAGTTGGAAGAAACGAGGGAAAAGCTCGTGGGATAATAAAAGACCACCAGCAACTGCAATAATGGCAACAGCAGACGGATTTTTGCACATTTTTTTTTATCTATCATCAAAACGATTATACCAATGTTTTTATTATATATTAAATATTTATTTAATATATAGTTAATATATATATATTTTAATATATATTTAATATATAATTTATTTTTAATTGATAATTGTATTTCTAATTTGTTTGATTTATTATTATATAAATATTTTATTTTATTTTTATTTATAATTGTATTTCTAATTGTATTTCTAATTTATTTTATTTATAATTGTATTTCTAATTTATTTTATTTATCATATATATATATATATATATATATATATATTTTTTATTTTGTTTTTAATTTATAATTATATTTAAATAAAAATATTTAACAAAATATTCAAATAATAAAAATCAAATTATACTATCTCAAATGTACAACCATTACCTCTGTATTTTTATTAAAAAAATTTCTCTCTCTTTTACTGTAGAAATACTATATTATTATTACCAAGAAAAAACAACTCACGTTTAACGATAATCAAATGTATACATACGTTGTTATAAATAAACAAAATGTTAATTAACACCCACAACGATACACCATTGTTCCTATATTAAAATCTACGTGTTAATGGTCCAACATCAATTTACTTGATAATAACAGTACTTTCAGTATTATAAAGCTCGGAAAAAATATTGCACCAATCCCTTTATGTATTTTTTTTTGTTTTTTTTTTTTTTTAACACCTCGTATACATCTCGTTTTTCCAAAGTTTAATGACATTTACGTTTATTACATACGCCTCTATTAGGATTAATAAGTCTCGCTATCAACCTCTCCCCACCCACTTTTACACCCCATGGTTTCTATCACTATTGCAAGCGTGTTATCCTATGGGAAATGCATTGTTTCAGCCGACAGTAATCGTGATTCATGTATCGAGATTCGTTGGGAAATCCGATCGTACCGGTGCCACCACCCCCTTTCAACCCACCTACACCCCCCCCCGTTTACACACGCAGTAACATTCGTGTACGAGGGGGTTAACGCGAAAGTTAACCAGAATTGTTACTATAGTCTAGTTAGTTAGGTAGCAATGCTAGCTAACTGAACAACAACCTTCCTTCCTCTTTCCTCTATGGATGAATAATAGAAATTCTGACAATGTTTAGTATGTGATAAATTTTTACGTCCAATGGAAAAAATAATTAATGAAAAATATATAAAGAAAGATTGTTGGGATGAATGTTGTTATTGTTAATTTAATATTAAATTTATTTGAATTTATTTCGATGTTTACCCCCCTTTTCTTTAAATATTATGTAAATATTAAATTATATATTTCTTTCTTTTTTAAATATTATTATATAAATATAATATTATACATTTCTTTTTTTTTTTTAATATTACGTAAATATTATATTACATATTTCTTTAAATATTTTATCTAAATATTATATTATTATATTTCATTTTGTTTTAAATATTATATAATAATTGCAACGATAAAAATATCTGACAATGTGTAAATAACTTCGTAGTCATATTTTTTTTAATTATTCATACATTTTTTTTTCAATGGCAAAATAAAAACATATTTTGTATGACTTGTTTGTAGTTGAGTGACCATTTCAAAATTTTTTACTTTTTATTTTGGTTCGTTATTTAAAATAGCTTTTAATCGATTAATCAATTAGTGCAAAATGAAATCATATGGTCCAATTGAGAGAGGAAAAGAAAAGAAGAAAAAAAAGTGAATATTTGGTTGACCTTTCAATTACGTAAGAAAACTGACCCACAAGTAGTCACACTATAATCTCATGGTGATCTTTGAAACGATCTAAATTTGTCTTCTGAATATTTTTTTTTAATTTTAATTTTTTTTTTTTTTTTTTTTTTTTTTTTNATATATAAAACCCCAAAATAACGGAGAGTTATTTCAGGTGGTAATAATTATTGGATCAATTTAGTATACTTCAAAAGATACTTTATTGAAAAATAATTGACTGAAAATTTTTGGTTTATAAACCAAAATGGACCAATCCAACTTATCTCAGTTGTAACTTTGAGAAGAAATAAAAAACCAAAGAAAAGAAAAACAAAATGTTTTAAAACAATTCTGGCAATATTTCCAAAAATATATTGTCAGGATTTATTAATAATATTATTGAAAAATTCAATATTAAATTTTATAAAAAGTGAATATTAAATTATCTAAAAATAGAAAAAATAGAAAAAAAATAAAATGAAAAACAGAAGTAAAAGTATAGATGTATCTTTAAAGATAAAATAATAATAATAATAATAATAATAATAATAATAATAATAATAATAATAACAATAATAATAACAAGAATAGGTTCATAAAAGACATAAACACTCGTTCGTTCTAAAGTTGAACAAAACATAAAACAAAGAAACGTAATTTTTCTTCTTTAACTAAATCGCACCCGTTTATCTTAAACATTTAACTTAATTGCATGTACGTTAAAAAAAAAAAAAAAGAAACAAAGATAGAAGTATAGTATACATATACACACGCACACATAATCAAGAAGATACTTAAAATCTACACAATCACGAAGACTGGTTTTCTTCAACGTTAAAGCATTCGGGATTTAACGGTGAGTAAGAGAACGAATCACAGTTCGTTCTCGTTGATCCTCCACCTCCTTCTCCTCCTCCTCCCCTTATTGGTCAGAATCGAGAATAATCTCTTATTTCTCTTTCTCTATCTCTATCTTTCCGAAGGATTAAACGAAGGGTCCAGGAGAAGAGCAACAACCACAGAGAGAAGAAGAAAGGGATTTTCTTCTTCTCTGAAACGGTTAATTCGAGTAGACCTTTACCCTCCTGCCCTTCCCCCTTCCTCCTACCCTTCCTAGCCTTTCTATTTCGTTTCCAATAGCAAATCTATTTTGCCAAAGAAAATATACCGATTTTTTATATAAATATATAAAAGTATAATACTCTAATAAAATATATAATAAATATATATGTAATAAAATAATATATAAAATAATGTAAATATATATATATATATATATATATATATATATATATTATTTCATAATAAATATTAATAACAATATAAATAATTTAATTTAATTTATTAAAATATAAATTATAATTAAATATATTACTAAAATAATTTAATTTTAAATAAAATATTCAATTTTATGGAATTGTTATACTATATTATATTATTATATATTATATTACTTTATTATATTTAAAATATTATATTTAATAATTATTATATTAAATTGAAAATATTATATTCAATTATTATATTATATTATATTTAAAAAGATTTTTCTTATTTCTACCTGTTGTATGTAAATTCTGATTGGTTATAATAAATGCTACTTCAATTTGAACGTCTTCTTTTTTTTTATTCGTTTAAGTATTTCGCGAAACAAACTTTCTATCGTAAAAAAAAAAAAAAAATATTAGAAATAAAAAGAAGAAAAAAATAATGTAAAGGAGAGAAAATACCGTTTTAAATGGGATCGTTGAATTGTAATGAACTCTGACCTCTAATTTTCTCCTCAACTTCTTAATCGTATTCCCGATGCTACACGTTCCAGAGTTTCTCTTCTCTACGTTGGATTAATGACCCAAATGCACCTCTTCATCCTCAATTAAGGCAACAAATAGCAATAGTAATAGCAATAGCAAAACAGGGCCAAAGTAAATGCCGAAAGGCCAAACAATTATCAATCTTGATAGTAAATCCTTGTTTTATGAATGAGTCATAATTTCATTAATAAATACGATATAATGATTCATTCATTAAACAAGGATTTACTATTAAAATATTATTATTTAATACTTTAGATTTAAATAAAATATATTTAATAAATATAACAAATTTTTAAATTTAAATATATAAACTATATGAATTTAAATAATATAACAAATGTTTTAATTTAACTAATATATATTTTAAATAATATAATAATTTTTAAATTTAAATAACAATATTTAAATAATTTAGAAACCGTAAGACCTTTTTCTTCCATGTGTATGTTTTTGTCAGTTCAGGATCAAATTTGATAAATAGAATACCCTTTAATTAAAAAAAAAAAAAAAATTACTTTTACCACCACCACCAACGTAAAAACAACTACAAAACAGAAAAAGAAAGAGGAAACCAAAATTTAATGTAAACGATGGTCAAGGGTACTTCAATTTAAAACGAGACCGTATCCGGGCATCCACACACACACACACACACACAAACAACATAAACACAATTACTACTACCACAGGAGAGACAAACACGTACATTGTGGCACACACACGGCTCAGTTTACAACACCAAGTATCGAAGATGAACGTGAAACGGATTGGATTAACGAGCAGGAGTGGGGGAAGGGAAAGGGTAGAGATGCCCTTTAATCCTTTGACGTATTACACATACATACGGTAATACGCAGAGTTCACGTGAATCGTCGTAAATCGAAGTTGCGAAATGAAATTTTGTTTCATGGTTTGTTACGAGTCCTCGCCCCTCTACTTCCACCTTTCCTCCCTTTGGAACCAGCAGCTTGCCCTTTTCTTTTCTTTCTGGATTTAACAAAAAAATCCTTTATCTCCATACCTAATCACGAGATTATACTTTCTTTTTTTAAAGAAAAGAAAAGAAAAAATTTGACAAATCTTTTTTCTCACCAATTTATCACACACAAACACACACACACACACATACACATACACGAACACTATTGTCATTGAATGATATAAATTGCACCAAATTTCAAATCTGGCAACAGATGTCTGTCCTAAGAGTATGAAAGATGAAAGAAGAAGAAGAAAAAAAAGGGACCCTATACTACCAATGAGAAACACACCAGGAGGAACACGCAAGAAAGACAGTGAAACCCTTTCTATATTTCTCTTTCTCTCTCTCTCTCTTTCTCACTCATACTCTCAAAACGGAAACCACGAAAGAAAAAGAAAAAGAAGAAAAAAATAAAAAGAATAAGAAGAAGAAGAAAGAGAAGAAGAACACGTGGAACGTGGAACGTGGAACGTGGAACGTGGCGTCGGCGCCTCTAGGTTTCCCTTCCTTTCCCTTCCTACCCTCTATCCAACCCCACCACTAAAGAAAGAGAGATAGAGACACTACAAAAGTACAAGTGGAAACGTAATATAGCTGAGGCTTTGTGTCTGCCCCACTCAGACTGTCGGCGGGTATTCCTTTTCCTCACCCCTTCACCAAACCCCCTTCACCACCCCCTCTATATCTTACTCTTTTACACGCTTATTGGAAGAGTGTCGTCGTCGTCGTCGTCGTCTTCTCTTCTTCTTCGTCTCTTGAGGTCTGACAACTATCTTCATCTCTGTCTTTCTAACATAACACAATGACACTATAGAAAACCGCGAAGGGATAATATGGCCTAGGTACGCAACCAAGACGACCACCCTAGACAAAATCGATTACACCCTTGGCCATGCCATATACGAGGACTGACTGTCCAATCCCTCCCCCTTACCTCCCATTCGACCATCTTTTATACCCTCTTATTCTCCCCCGCTTCATTTTCCTTTTTTTTTCTTTTTCTTTTCCTTTTTCTTCTTCACTCGACCCATCACCTTTGATTCAGCGAAATTCGAGACGTCTTTCCACGCCACCCCCCTTTTTGGGAGGGCCCATTGTTTCACCAGGGAAGTTTGTGTTGGTGATGGTAGGTGTAGGTGGGGTAGAGAAAGAAGGGGAAAATTTGTCGAGAAATTTGAAACTATTGCCACCTAACCATCCCCCCCTTCCTCAACCCCTGTTCCTTCTTCTTCACTTCCCCATCTTTCTCATCTCGAATGCAACCCCCTTTTTATCCATGGGTACTCTTCTTCCATTCTACTATCGGACTATCTTGTATATCCCTCTTATCCCTTATTTTTCTTTTCTTTTCTTTTTTTTTTTTAGCATATTCTTCGTGTCCTTCTAGTGTCTAGTCTTTTTGTCTTTTTTTTCTTTTTTTTTTTCGAGTAGATGTAGGTCGAAGGGAATAGATGAGCCCCCACACAATAGGATGATATAACAACGTTATCAAATTTCGTTTGCATTTGCCAAAATTCTCACAACCACTCCACCCACTCACCCCACCTCTCTCTCCTATTATCTCTTTGTTCTTTTTTCTATTTTTTTTTTTATCAAACTTGTGTTACATGCATTGTTTTTCCTGTATTTTGTCAAACGAGAGAAATGGAGGGTGGATGAGAAAGGTAGGATTTGTTGTAAAAGGGATTAAGGGATGAACATTGTTACGGTTCTTGCGGTTAACCTTTCGTATTTGAGTTTTAAAGCTTTTAAACTCTTGAATCATCGGTTTATTCTTTCAACCCTCTATTTTATTTCTAAGATTAATTTTAATGTTTCATTACAGTACAAATGTTTTCTTTTAATTGTAATTATATTTATGATAATCGAAAAAGAAAAAAAAAACAAGATTATAATTAGCGTATGACAATTGAATTTAATGTTTGTACATTTATCATGGAAATAAACTATTTCCCCATTGAATTTATAACCATAGATATTATCAGTATTTTATGTACATGTAAATATAATTGATTAAAATCAATATGTTTTATTTTGAAATTTATAAATGATAAGAGAAAATAAATGTTTATTTATTGTATAACGAAAAGGATTGATTAATTTGGCTAAAATCAAACAAACAAAAAATTACTAATAAAATTATTGTAAGTATAAAATAAATAATTATAGTATTTATAAAATAAAATAGAGGGATTTAGTATTTTGGTGGAATTTAATATTTGCTGCAATGAACTGTCGAATTCCTACTGCCAATAAATAATAATAATTATTATAATAATAATATAAAATAAACACAAGAAAATAATAAAATTAATAAAATAATAATAAAAAGAAACGTAATTTATTTCCTACGAAATTAGAATTAAATGTTAAAAACGTAACAAACACACAGATAACTTTGGATAACATTCCGTAACATTTCAGAGATGTTAAAAAAAAATAAAAAAAAATAAAAAAAAAAGTAAAAGAAAGGTTGGTTGTGGGCGAAGGGAAAAATAGAATAAGTACTTGAGTATTATCCTATCGTGATAACAGTGTGCTTTGCAAAAGAATACACATATATATATATATATATATATATATATATATATATATATATATATGTATGTATGTGTGTGTGTGTATGGAGGAAAGAAAGAAAGAAAAAGGTCGAAAGGTTATTCTTTTTCTTCCATGGCTTTTGCTTCATGGTATTATCCAAGATCGTTTTCTCTCTTGAAAAACTCAGCTCAGTGAAGTATTATCGAACTACCAAGAGAAAGAAGACTACTACTACTACACTACTCTTGACTCTGACTGCTGCTGCTGCTGATCTGTTCCTATTGGGAGGTTCAAGCTTATCCAAGGATAAGCCTTGTCGAATGATAAACGATCATCGTCCAATGTTATTCCAACTCCATATATATATATATATATAAAGTATATGTGTATTATTTTCATCTTTACTCCCTCACATCCAAAAAAAAAAAAGAAAAAAATCAATTTCGTTAAGTTCCAATTTCACGTTCAATGACTGATATTATATATACTCGAATGAAAGATAAAAATCACGAAAGAGGATAAACGATAAAATATACAATAAAAATAAAAATAAAAAGAAAAGAATTTGAAGAAGTCAATGAGATGAACCAACTAAGTTAAATTTCGTATCACGTTGCACATATCTGTCAGAAGAAGAAGAAGAAAAAATAAAATAAAAAAGCAAACTAAAAGTATATCTAACCAACCAAGAGAGGTGGTGTGCGAATTGGTTCGTGAGGTTGCACAAGATCCAACGGAAGGAAAATAAAAAAAATAAAAAAATAAAAAAAATGAAAAAAACTGAAAAAAATGTGCATGGAAGAAGCTGAAAGGTAAGAAAGGTGAAAGGAAAAGCAAGCAAGGAAGGAAGGCAGGAAGTAAGAAAGCAAGCAAGCAAGCAATGCAGGAAGAAAGGAAGAAAAGAAAATGAAAGAAAGGAAGAAAGGAAGAAAAGTGGAGAGAGGAACGAGGGGTCTAGCAAGCAAAGAACACGTACAATAATATCGCACAACCTGCTTTCTTCTTCTTCTTCTTCATCTTCCTGTCCCCCCTTTTTCACCCTCTACTTTTCCCCTGAACAACTGCTATCCTCTTCTCCAGGTATTGATCCTGTTTGCCCACGTGGCTTTAGTATTCGGCGCGCAAACTTTCACGAAAACGTGTCCCGCATGCCAGTGTGCCGTTCCATAATTGTAGATTCAAAGGATATAATTCGAAAGAGACACGGGGGGTGGTGGTCGTTGGTAGTGGTAGTGGTGGTGGTGGTAGAAAGGTGGTAGGATTGTTGAAGGGTGTACGGAAGAGCGAAGGGTAGAAGAAACGAATTGAGAAGAACGAGTGTGAGGAAGAAAAGGTGGGTTGGGGTGCTGGTGGTGGTGGTGGTGGGTATGCGTTTCCTGGATCCCCGGGGATTTTGTGTGTCGGGAAAGAGAAAGTAGTAGTAGTAGTAGTAGTAGTAGGAGAAAAGAGAAAGAAAGAATAACTATGGAGATAAAAGTTGGGTCCACTAACGAAGTGAAAATTACCGTCATTTTTTCACCCCCTATCGAATATTTGATTTAATTTTTGTTACTTCTTCTTCTTTCTTTTTTTTCTTTTTTTTTTGTGGATTGGGAATACACGTGTGGGTCTATACATAGGGTTATTACGTATATTTTTATTTATTAAGAGTGTGGTAACCTAAATGAAGTTATTTCTTATATTAAGAAAGAAATTATATAACTTTGTTGGAAAAAAAAAAAAAAAGAAAATGAAGTTATAATGATGCTAATTGGCTTGTTCTTTTTGTTGATTAACAGGATGATCTTTTTTTCTTTTTTCTTCTCCCTTTTCTTTGGGTTGTCAACGTTACCCCCGATTTTCTCCCTTACAATTCTCATAGTGTGGTTAGGGATTATTGGATCGTAATTAAGACTGGGAGAGGATTACTATCGATTCCTGCAGTGCAAACGTATTAGTCTCTCTAATCTGTTAATATAGGATTGGTAGTAGTGGTAACATCGAAATAGAGATTTATCAAAAGTATCCAGTTATTTATTTAACACTCAACGAATATATGTGTTATATATTCTTCTCTACATGAAATAAAATTTGTTAAAAATAATCAGTTGTAAATGGGTTATCGAGATAAGTTTAAAAACAAATTGTCAACTGTATTCGTGATGTGGAATCATGTTGGAAATCCATGGTTTTTGTTGATGGTGGTGGTAGTGGTGATCTTTCTTAGTGGGCACGCGTGTTTGGGAAAGCATGGAAGTTGCATTCACACGGGAGGTTTCGGTTGCACAACGTAGGCGAAACACGTGTGGTTCGGTCACGAGAGTAGGTAGTATAAAAGGTGTTTATATATATATATATGTACTTCTTTGCCGTTATATTTGACGACAACACAATGACGAGACCAGGACTACTACGGTCAGCGCACTTTATTTTTCTCTTATTTTTTATTTTTTTTTTTTTTTATTCTTGAAGAGGAGACTACCACCGATAGATAAGGTACGACATACGACGACAGTGTTCTTTTGATATCTTTTTTTTTCTCGGCTTTCTGCCAACGCGTTTCAACCCAGAAAAAAGAGAAAAAGATAGATATAGATGTATGTATGTATTGTGTATGTGTATAACACGTAAGACTGGATAAGTTTATTCGAAGAACAACGCGCATAAGAAAGGTATAATATATAAAAGGGTATTTCATAATACGTTGACATAACTGAAATAGGAAATTGTATCAATAGGTTAAAATAAAAAATAATATAAAATAACAAACAAACAAAATAATTAAAATTTGTATATTTGTCCACTTGATATTTATATTCCTTGTTTTTTAAATTATAGTTGTTTTTTATGTCAAATTTCTAAATAAATTCATTGATTATTAATATTACTTTAAATTTGCGTAATATAAACATTTAATGAATAATTTTTAGTAGAAAAGAAAAATAATCTAAATTAAACTAAAATAAAATAGATTATAATAAACTAAACTAAAATAAAATAAATTATAATAAATTAAAATAAAATAAATTAAATTAAATTAAAAAAAAAACTAAACTAAATCAAAATAAAATAAAAAATAACCAATTAACATTAGGAAAATTATGTTTCCCTACAATAAATATCTAATTTATCATTTCATCTACAAATATTATAAATTACATAACAAAGAAAGAAAATAAAAAAAAAAAAAAGAAAGGAATAGAAATAGCTAAAGGATTGATAAAGATAAAAAATGTTGAAAGTAAAGTTCATTTCTCGTTAGACTATTATTTTTCATCTTTCTTTTCTCTTTTTTTTTTAATTTTCTTCCTATCACTTGAAATATTACCGAAGTATTCACCCAATAATCGAAATCACGAATGCAAATGTTTGCGGTTTGACAGCTATTAAAAACATCTATCTATCCAATTAAAAGGAAAATAAAAAAAAAAATAAAAAAACCTCGATGACAAGTAGATTCACGATTTCATTCTCCACGAATGTGTAATCAAAGAACACACGAACACGTCAAGGATTTATGAGATTCGACATAACTCTCCTATTTTTTCTTTCTCTCTTTCACTCTTTCTCTCTCTCTCTCTCGGAGAAAAGAAGAGAGAAAAAAAATAGGAAAAAGGAGAAGAAAAAAAAAAAAAGAATTTTTATATTATTCTCTCGAAACCATTCGTCTCTCATTTCTCTCATTTTTTCCAATTTTTTTTCTTTTTTTTTTTCTTTGCAAACGTCCAAGCTGACACACACTACTACTACTACTACAACTACATTCTCACCCACCGTTAGTCATTCGTGGATTAACGATTTTTTCCGAATAAGAACGTACGATTGCTTTTCTGAATATTTTCAATTTCAACCATCGTTATCAGTGGGTGGAACCTTAAAAATAATTAAAAAAAAAAAAAAATATCGGAGAGGATATCCTAAAAAAATTAAAACGAAGCTTGGAAAAATATCTGATTGAAAACTAAATTCAAGATTATTAATTTTATATTTCAGGGGTGGTTCTTTCTTCCTTCAAAATTTATTCTCTCTATTTTATGATTTTACCCTTTTAAATACTGTTTTTTTTTTTTTTTTGTATATGGTTAATTTTTTATTTGCACTATTGCACACTTAATATTTGGTACTTTATAAAAGTTATATACATTAGAATTGTATGTGTATAATATAATACATAACTTTTAATATTATTAGCAAAAATATAATGAAATATAAACTTAATTTAATATATAAATATATCAAATTTAATATATTTAATAAAATAACAAACAATCGTTTAAAAATAAAATTACACTTTAATTTAATATTTAAAATTAATTTAATATATTAATATATCAAATTTAATATACATTTAATAAAATAACAAACAATCGTTTAAAAATAAAATTACACTTTAATTTAACATTTAAAATTAATTTAATATATAAATATTAATATATAAAATTTAATATATATATTTAATAAAATAAAAAAAATAAAATCTGTTAAAAATCAAAGTATACATTCGTATCTATTTCTATTTACAAGAACCAAAAAATAAAATAAAATAAAATAAAATAAAATAAATAAATTCTCAAAGAATCCTAATTTCTTGACCCGGCAAAATCGGAATACCTATTTAAAATCCAACCCCCCCCCCCCAAAAAAAAGAAAAGAAAAAATTAAACCACAAGCAAGGAACCCCTATATATCGTAAGTCAAAACGTCAAAAGTTTTCTCTTACTTTTTCACGAAAACACCAAAAACTCAAAGAAAACTGGCAGAGTAAGGGTAGGGTGGGTGGTGAGGGGTCTGTCTGGGTGCCTAAAAAACACGGCTTCTTTTATCGTTTCTTTCGTAAAAGAAAAACAATACGACTTTGGGTATAAGAAAAAAGTAAGAAAAAGAGAGAAGCGAAGAGGGGTGGTGGTAAAAAAAAATCCTAGAAGGTAATTGAACTAGTTTCGAAGCAATTTCGGAATTGCCCGAAGCCGTGGTGCAAAACCACCCTCATCCACCCCCCCCACACACACTTCTTCTCATCTTATCCCATCTTCCTTACAGCCACCCTTTTCTTTTCCCCACATCCCCCTCCCCTTAAACTGTTATCTCGAATTTTCTCATTTCGTTTTTCGCGATTTAATTCGAGATCGTTGAAGCGTATGTCTCGAAAAAAAAAAAAAAAAGAAAACAAAATTTAAAGTGTGAACGTGTACACCTTTTTTTTTCTTATGTTGGAGAGTGTTTTGTTTGAAAAAGGTTTTTTAATTTTTCAACATTTACAGTATATCTGTATAAGTGATAAATGACTTTACAACACAACTTAAACATTTTAAACCTTACATTGCTATGAACGCATATACGTGTTTGTTAATATTAATGTAAAGTAATGTAATGTTTATATTAACTAATTGAATTATATTCACACAGAAAGAAATATACTTCAATTATTAAATATATTTTTAATATTTTATTATATATATATTATATTATAATATATATTATATAATATAGTCTCTCTATAAAACACGTTTACATATATGTTAACTAATTGTTTTTAATATTACGCAATGTAACTGCACTCAGTTATAATATCACAGTTTAATAATGAAACAAATAAAATTAGAAAAGAGAGAGAGTAATAAAACCATTAATATCTTACACTTTTTTTCTATTTTGTACTATTAATTAATACTACTATTACTACTATTATTATTATTATTATTATTAGTACTACTATTTTAACAGTTGCTAGTATAATTCTAATTCCTTTTTTTCTTACCGTTTCTTTATTCTTATTTCTTTTTTCCATTTCTACAACTTTCAACTTTTAAGAAGTTTCTCTTAAAAAAATAAAAAGGGAAGCAAAAAAAAAAATTAAAAAGAAAGAAAGAAAAAAAACCCCAAGTTTCTAATAAATCCGTTCATGTTTCGACTTTTTTTCATCCCCCGACGAGCTCGAGATTAATCTTCCTTCGTACTTTTTCAATGAGCAACAGCAACAGTAATGGCAATAGCAATAGCAAAGGTATAACAGTAATAGTAACTGTACAAGTAGTTGTAATAGTAGTAGTAGTGGTGGTAATGGTAGTGGTAGTAAAAAGCGAACTCGTAAAATATTTACTGAGAACGCTTTCCGAGTTGTAGAAAAAGAATTAGCCGCCCTCTTTTCCTTCTTTCGTAAAGTCTCCCCCATCCCTTATACCCTTTTACCTTCTTTTTTTTACTTTTCGACATTTACCCTTCGACTACGAGAAACGATGTAAAGTTCCAGACATTAGTTGAGAACATTACTAGAAAATTTTTTTCTTTCTTTTTTTTTTTTTTGTTTTATTTTCCTTTTTTCTTTCATTCCTTCTTCGTAGACTTTAATGGGGGGGGGGGAAAGGAAGAGTTCGAAACCTCACCAACCCCCCACCTGCCCGCAACCTCACCTCCCGTTTGTCAACTTTAATTACCCGGATTTTCAACAAAAAACCTTTAAGTAGTGAATTGCTACTTTTCGACGTTAAGAAAAAAAAAAAAAAATAATAAAAATTACTGAATAAAGTTGGTTAAACATTTGAAGGAAATATTTTTCACGTAAAAGATGTAAAAATATTATTTTTATGATGTCTATAAAAAAAAAAATTTTTAATTTAAATTTATACAAGAACCACACGTTGTTCTTATATAAAATTATATGAAAGATAACTAATAATACCAAAAAAAAAAAAATAATTCCATTATTTTACATGATATATTATAATATATATAATATACATAATTAGTTAAAGTAAATAATATAAAAATCAAATACAAAAATAATAATATAAATTGTAATTAAAATTAAATTAAAAAAAAAAAAAAAAAAAAAACAATTATAAAAATTTCAAATAAATAATACAAAAAAAACTAATAAAGTATAAAACCCTTTTATCAAATAAATAAATAAATAACATTTATAAAATATAATAAAACTTTAAACGTCACCCTAGATTCACACACGTAATTATACGTGTCAAGCAGTTTTGAAGAAGATGATAACGATAGGGTAAGGTAAAACTATAGTTTTAACAAGTAAGTAAGTAAATGGGTGGTAAAGTACAGAGAATAGTAGTAGTAGTAGTAGTAGTACAGTCGTAATATGTCAGATATAATCTTTCAAAATCCGATCTACGTAAGACGATCCCCTGTGTGCTGAGAGTCATGAGAGACGAGGGCTTTTAATGATTCAAGCAAAGTGTACCCAAAAGGAAATCTAGAATATAGAAAGAGATAAAAATAGAGATAGAATGAAAGATAGAAAGAGAAAGAAAGAAAGAAAGAAAGGAAGAAAAGTAAGCTACTGCTATTCGGTGTCTCTTCTCTTAACGAAGACTCTCGTGTTTCCGCAAAACGTCCAACACCACACACATACACACCCACTAGGCTTAACAGAGAAAGCCACACATACACTATACATATACATATACATACATATATATATATACGAAGAAATGCAAGAGAATTTCATTTCTTTTCAGGTACTACACCACCTTTTCCTTCTTACACTCAGAACACTCTTTGCTAATGTTTCCAACCCCGTTTCCAACCCCCTTCCACCCCCTCTTGTCTCTTTACAACACTTCTCACCTCGTGCTTTCTCTAAAAGATGGGCCACGAGATACTACTACTATTACTATTACTACTACTAACCTAAAGGATCGAAGGTTTTACTTGAAACGACTACACAAAGAGAAATAACGTGAAAGAGAAGTGAATGGAAAGAGAAATGGTAAAAAGAAACACGGAATTGCAAGATTTTTCTACTACCCTTTGGTTTACTCCAGTTACAAATGTACTTTGATGATTGTATTTCTTTTTTTTTTGTTTTAAATTTACAAGTAGTTCAGTTAGTGTCATGTTATAATAGTGATAGACTCTATATTATTTTACAATAATAATAGGAATATTTTTATTTTAGAATTCGGTGGAGGTTTTGGTTCGAGTTGGATTATTTTATTTGTATATGTTATATATAATATATTTTAATTTTGTAATATTTGAATTTAATAGTATTTGAATTTTGTAATATTTGAATTTTATAATATTTGAATTTAATAATATTTGAATTTTATAATATTTTAATCTTATAATATTAATTAATATTATTATATTAAATATAAAATTAAATATAAATTTGTATTTTTTAAATTAATTATAATTTATATTAATATATCAACTTATAATATATAAATAATTTATATTTGTATATTTCATATATTAAAATAAAAAAAATAAAAAAATCTAATAGAAAATAACATTTTGTACAATTTTAAATCAAAGTATAACAATAGTTAATATTGCATTATTATTTTGACCACAAAACTGGTAAATAAATGATTTTTCTTGACCCCCAAAAAATCATATCTTCAACATCAATGCTAGATACATACCACACACAACACAAAAGACTGAAGAATTTCAAAAATGTTCCTCAGGTCTAAAGCTTTAAAGTGTCAATGTAACAAAAGATCTGTTCTTCCCTACTTTTGTTAGTTGAAATATTTCCTAGCCCTTTATGTTTTTCTTTCTATAGGGGCCCCTCTCGTGGCCCGTAGAATTTGTAAATTATATTTAATGGTTAGTGATAGTTCTAGGTCATTGTATAAATACTATAGTCATGTTGAAAAAAATATTTAAATGGAATACAAAATAATACGAGACGAACAAGATGATTTATTAAGATGAACTTTTTTTTTTTTTAGGGACCATTATAAATGCATCTACAAAATTTTGTCATCTTCTTTTTCTAATTGTATTTTTTTATTTTTATATTTATCAATTATTTCATCCCTTTATATTTTATTATTTCTACTAACACACGAAATATATACTATAAAAAATTAATCTTTTCGAAATATATTTTTGTCTCATTTTAATTGACACTAGCTATTTTTTTTTTGTATGCCAATATCTTTCTCTCAATTTTCAAATTCTGTCTAGGATAAAATAAAAAAAAATAAAAAAATGCAATTAATTACTCATACCAGATAACTCGTATCGAATGAAAACCCTCGAATATATAGATAGACACATCCTCTCTCTCTCTCTCTCTCTCTCTCTCTCTCTCTCTCTCTCTCGTCTCTCATCGTGTTTGCTAACATTTCGTGAGGTTATTGGCACCAATCAATAACGAAATAGGCAATTTAGTACATATATAGATACGAAATAAACAATTAATACAATAACCAATGATATATTTTGAATAAGATATGTGAACACATGAAAAAAATTAAATTAAATAATACGATATGAAATAAATAAAATTAATAAATAAATAAATAAATAATAAAGGTAAAAAAATGTAAAAATAGAAACTAATAATTTCAGTGTATATATATATATATATACATACTAATAATTATTTATTTTTATAATACTATAAAGGTACGTACTAATATATATAACATATGTTAACGAATGAAAAAAAAATAGAAAAAAATAAAATAAAATAAAATAAATAAAAAAATAAAAAAAAAATAAAAAAAAAAAATAAAAGTAGAAACTAAAAATGTATATATTATTATATTTATTATCTAGAAAAAACTAAAAATAAAAATAGAAACTAAAAATCTATATACATATTATTAATAATTATTTATTAATTTTATAATACCTATAAAACTGCATACTAAAATATATATATATATGTAACATATGAATACACATATGTAATTGTTAATATATGGATACAAGTAAAATTACAGGAAAAAAAAAGGTGCATAGAGTTACAGAAGAAAACTTTGCATAATGCTACGAAACACAACCACCTTCTTTTTTTTTTTTTTTAAAGTTTTCTGAAAAAAAAAAAGAAAGAGGAAAAAAAGGGTTTTTCTCTGAGGCAACAACCTGTCGGAAAAATACTCTCTGGAGAGTGCTCGAGGCTCTCTCTCTCCACGACGTTCACAATCCTCCGAAAACAATGGAGACGACGACGTACGAGGTATCCATTAAAGGTGCATACACACATATACATACACACACCACTCCCAGTCATTAATCCCTACGAGAAATTACCACTGTGTTCTCCTTCCTTCTCTTTCCTTTTATTTCTCTCTTATTTTCCTTCCTTCCTTCCTTCCTTCTTTYTTTCTTTTTTTCTTTCTTTTACTATTTCTCAACTGACTTTCACCGATCGTATTTTTCTGACTCACAATCAGCTTATGCTTGAACTAATAATCTCAATTTGCATAGATATTATCATGATAGGAGTTTTTTTCTTTTCTTTTTTTCTCTCATTCAACTTCCTATAAAATAGTTACCTTCGATTTAACGATATATATATATATATATATATATATATATATATATATATGTATAATATGTATAGATATATGTATATTTGTTTTATCTAGGATGAAAAATTGGAAAGAGTATATATTTCCCTTGGGAATATGTGTTTCTCTCTCTATCGATTGTATTTTTTTATTTTTTTTATTTTTCCATATTCAGTCAGAATGATAAAAATGTTATTTTACACATATGTGTGTGTGTGTGTGTGTGTGTGTGTGTGTGTTTTGTATAAGTATATTTGTTTTGTCAGCATTTATAATAATTCGATAACAAATTATAAATTGTATTCTTTGATCGTGTGAACACGCGTTTATATTTGTTTGATTAAATTTTAAACGTACAATTATATTTTCTTTATTTGTTTGTTCGTTTTTTTTTTTTTTTTTAAATAAGTATTTGATATTAAATTAAATTTGTTATAAATATTTTATTCAAATACATCAGTAAATGTTGGTTAATGATTGAAACATTTCTTACGAATTCTCACGCGTAAATCATTTAAATTATTATTATTATCATTGCAATACTATATCATTGAATTATTTATGATTAAATCGAATTTAAATAAATATCATTATTTAAAATCACAATAAAAGGATTTAGTTTTATCGAATTTATTTGAAAAATCGTCAGGAATTTTTTGAACAACCCCCTACTATTTCCCCTAAATATAAAACAAAACCTGTACGATCAAAAATTATTCCTCGTAGCTTGGAAATTATGTGCACAAACCGCTACACACATACCACACACACACACTATCAACGCACACGTTTGTAATTAACCTGTACATATAAAAAAAAATTACAAAATAAAAAAATAAAAACACGTGGAAGAGTAGTAATGAAAGAACCTAATGAAAAATATTTTATTTACGAGTTTTAACGAATTGTACAAACAACAATTTTCCGATGTGTATCCTTGTATCAGCCTCCGTTGAATTACTCTCTCTCTCTCTCTCTTTTTCTCTTTCAAACCATGCCCTCTCACTCTCTCTTCTCAACGAACATAAACACACAAACAAACCCAACTGGAGATACACAGACACAAACCTAGCACACGCATGTACACGCAGATGTCATTAATAATTCATTTCACACGCACGTTCGTAAATTCCGCGACGCATTCCATTGACCTCCTACTCCTCCTCCCCCTTCCACCTCCCTCGAGGACGAACGACGCAAGTCGCAATTTAAAAAGTGAAAGAAATAAAGAAAATTATAAAAAAGGAAAAAAATAAAAAATTTGTCAAAGTGTTAATTTGTTTGTGAGAGTTAAATATTATAAATATAATTAAATATATATATACTATTAGTTTTATATATACTATATATTAATTTATAATTTATTACTACTATTTTTTAATTTATAATTTATATATACTATTATTTATTACATACAATAATATTATTATATATAATATTATTTAATTATATGTAATATAAATATTATCAATATAA
>NW_015148988.1:15851-52486 GCF_001465965.1 Polistes dominula | reverse complement strand
TTATAATTTATATATACTATATTATTTATTATATATATATGTATGTATATATATATATATATGTATATATGTATAAAATCAGTATGAACTTTCTAAGAAACCTCACACACGACATTTGATTACCAATGATTATCGAACGCGTTTAAATCGAGAAGGTTGATAGTAAAAGGGTAGTAAGGGGAAGCAAGGGGGTTGGTAGGATAAGAGAAAGGCCAAGGGTAGGGACAAAGCGTGAGACAGCAAAGAAAACAATGCAAAGTCATCGGACAGTGTTTTTCCAAGCGCAGAAGACTTACAAGGGATGAATCCCGAGGAAAAAAGGGGTGGAAGCGGGTGAGCCAGGGGAGTAGTAGCTAAAAAGAGAAAGAGGGTGGAAGATGAGGATAGGCACGCGAGAGAAGCCTCACAAATTAATTGAGGAAGCGAAGCGAACGAACGAACCACTGAGTGAGTGTGTGAGTGTGAGTGAGTGAGTAAAAAAAAAGAGAAACCAGAAAGAGAGAAAGAGAAAGGGAGAGAAAGAGAAAGAGAGAAAAAGGGAATGACTACGACTGACAACACACAGAGCCCTTCGATCTAAATTCAATTATTTCCTTCCGCGTCCCTCGTATACGGTAACTATGAATGTATATACACATATCTATGTGTATGTGTATATGTGTATGCATATAGCAAAGCTCGTTCACTCGAAAATCCCAAAACAAGTATTATGCAATTTTCCCTTTTATATATGCATTCATATATACGTATCCATTTATAATTGAAACAATTATTTTTTAAAAGTGCTCTTACGAAGTTTTTTATATTTAAATATGTTCGCACAATCTTTTTTGTTTTGTTTTTTTTTTTAAATTTTTTTTCTTTTTTTTTTTAGCTCTATCAAAGAATATAAATTAAATATAAATAAATTAAAAGTCGATGTTTTAAAACAATTTTGAATACACTACTTCGTATTAGGGTTGCAACAAACAACACATACACATACACAGATACAAAATACTCTTCGTTTTTTCAAATAAAAATATGATGGAAAAAAAAAGAAAAGAAAACAAGAACACATTAAACATTTTATGTTTAAAATCTAATAATCTGATCAGTTTTTCTTGCACCCAATTATCGATTACATTAAAAAGAAAAAAAAAAATTATCTAGCCTTTGAAAGAACAGAATAATATTATCTTATTTGAAGATATAAAAAAAAAAAAAGAAAAGAAGAAAATTAAAAAAGAAAACCTTATGTTAGAAGAGAGTTAAAAGAAGTAGCAAAATAGAGGAAAAGGGGGTGGTGGAGTGGGTGTAGAGGTAGTAAGGATAAAGTAGTCTCGATTAGAAACTCGCGTCTGAAAAGTTGAGTGCCTTTCTATGTCGTGTCTACATCCAAACGAAAAGCTCGTTCGTACTAGTAGTAGTAATACTAGTAATAGTAATAGTAGTAGTAGTCGTCTGATGGTCAAATCCCACGGGAAGAAGAAGAAGATACTACGCTTGATTCGTTGACATTCTCGTACCTAACACAGAAGGGCCAAACAGGGTGTAGATACAGGTAGATATAGATAAGTATAATAGTAGTAATGTATCTACTAGGATAGTAGTAGTATTAGGTATAGGTAACAGGGTAGAATACCAGAGAACGATCCATCAAAATCAACCAACCCCTTTTCCTGCAATACATCTCGAACCTTCACTATATTTCTCTTTCTGTAATCGTAACAGAGTAGGCCGACAAAATGGCGACCCTTCCTTTACACGTTGTCCAGACTACGAAGATGACTATGATGATGACGATGATGATGATGATGAGGATAAAGACAAGTTGAGTTAAAAGAATCAAGTTCTATTCACAAAGAAATCAAACGTCACAACCAAATTAACGTTCTATTCAATTGAGAACAAGTGTGGTGTCCCTTCCCACCCCCTACCACCACCCTCTCTTCACTCCCACTCAATCTTTTTTCTTTTTTTTTTGCCATAGTAGAACTTTGCTGGCTATTAATTACAATTAACACTTTCTTTTTCTTTCAATCATTCTCCTTTTGGTTTTTAATTTTTTTTTTCGAGACTGTTTTCCTCCTCCTACTTTTCCTAACCCCTTACCACCCCCTCTTTCCTACCCTCTTCTTCATTCCACTGCATAACGTATCTCACTTTAACGTATATATCACTTTCTTCTCTTTTTCATCGGTCCGAGGGTAAATATTTGGAGCCGAGAATAAATAAATCGTTCCTTTGACGATGCATCATCGAACGTTTACCACCATCACCACACCACCACCATATCACTAACTCTACCATCTCACCATCTCACCATCACACACTACGACGTAGACCAACGTAGACGACGAAAAAAGTTGATGATGAATCGCGACGGCATTTCAAAAATAAATTCGTTCGAAGAGGTTTGTCTCTGTGTCTGGGTCTATGTCTGTGAGAAAAAAGGGATTGAGAAGATATAATTCTATAGGGTTTGGGGGGTGGGAGTGGGAATGGGGTCTTGATGAATGAAGACGTTGTTGTTGGTGGTTGTTGTTGATCGAGAAATTTATTACTTTGTGTATGGTAGGAAAATAGTATTATACAATTATTGTTGTTGTGCTATGAATTAATTAATTTAACAACTTAATAGATTTGTGCCGATTGAGTCAATTGATTTATTTTTTTTTTAATTCTTTTTGCTGTATATATATATATATATATATATATATATAAATTAATTAATTAAAAAAAATTATAATAATATCTATATAAATATTATATATAGCAAATGTAGTATATTTATATATCTTTTTATAGATATTACTATATATATATTATTATATTATTATTATACATTAATATTAAAATTCATCCCTTTTATCTATTTTGTCATTAAAATAATATTTGTTACTATTGAAACAAATAGTTATGAACAATTACACATCCGTAAAATCTAGTGTTAACACGTGAATTATTAATCACGATTTTATTAATTAAACACGTACGAATTTACATTTTACTAGAAACATATTAGCGTCGATTGATTGATACGAGACATGAATAATTTCAAAAATGAAATACATATTGAATTTCGGAATAAACTGGTTGCAGTAGAGAAGAAGAAATAGAGAGAGAGAGAGAGAGAGAAACTGGATCCTTTCACTCGTGCATTCACGTGCACCGAACCGATCCTACTACTACTAATACTAATACAGCTACTACTACTACTACTACTTTCCACATACATCGTTTATTAAGCGAAATTCGATTTCTCTCACCCTTCCAACATTTTCTCTCTYCTCTTCTCTCACTCTATCTCATTTCTCTGTGTGTATGTATGTCTGCGTTTCTGTCTATCTTTCTCTCTTTTTTAACACTGGATGAATACAACCCATACAGGATGCAATGACGCGATTAATGCGAGATAAGCTTTGAAAAATAAAGCCGGTAAATTATTGAGTGGCCGACATTGAAGTGAACGCGAAATGAACTAAATGAATATGCAACGAACGCATATTACTTTTGTTCGTTCGTTTGTTTGTTTGTTTGTTTGTTTGTTTGTTTATTTGTTCGAAGTTAAATACCATGAAACAAGAAAATGATTCTGACAAAAATCTTTAAAGGATAAAAACATTATTATTATTATTATTATTATTATTATTATTATTATTATTATTATTATTATTATTATATTAAAATAAAGAAAATTAAATCCGTAGGTGGTGGATCACAATTGGGGGTAGGTTTTGTACAATATAAGGGAACTCTCTAAATTCAAATTATTCTAATATCTCCTAATTATATATATAATATATATATAAATATATTATAATATTATTATATATAATAATTTTATAAATATTATGCATATACTATACAATTTTTAACTACATATAAATAAAATTTATTAAAATTTTATATTTGTATAAATTATTATTTATTATAAAAAACAAAAAAGCAAACGCGTGAATAAGAAGAAAAATTTGTATAAGAAAAAAAAGATGTGCCAAAAGAGTAAGAGAAAAAGAAGATGTGTCAAAAAAGTAAAAGAAAAAAAATTGTAAAAAAAAAAAAATGGAGTAAAGTGCAAAGACGAATCTAACAAATAAAAAAAAAAAAAAATAAAAGAATGTAGAACATCTCTTTCCTTTTTATCGGATGAATGGGAAGAATCAAAGAAATAGTAGTAGTAGTAATAGTAATAGTACAAAACGATTTTCAGATATCGAGATATCTAGTTTGTAAGATTGTCTCTCTCGTTTCTAGAAATACTTCTTCTTCTTCTTTTCGTCTGATCTCATAAGCACGATCGAATGGACTCAGACATCTTCCTCCTCGATCTATACTTATAATACCCTTTTCCCTTTTCCTATCCCTTTTTTTTCATCAGAGAAAGAGAGACTGGCGACAACGATGAGAGTATTTTCTTCCACCGTGAAAAGAAAGGAAAAAAGAAAAAAAAAAAAGAAAATAAGAAAAAGAAAAGAAGATGAAGACAGCTATTCTATCTCCGGAATAAAATAGATAATCTCTTCATCTGCATCGATAAGAAAAAAAACGTTCCAAGTAATGCTGGAACCTTCTTTAAAAAAAAAAAAAAAAAAAAAAAAAAAAAAAAAAAAAAAAAAAAAAAAAAATAGAAAAAAAACAAAGAAAACCCCTCCTCTACCCTAGGAAACCTTTCTACCTTAGGAAACCCTCCCGTTTACCAATCCCCCTATTTACCAACCCCCTTCATTTACCACCGATCACACTTTTTCTTTATCTCACTCTTTCTTTTTATCTCACCTTATATAACATTGAAACTTTTAATAGCTTTCGATCGGTCCCAACGAAAGTAACCAGTTAATAGGATTCAAACTAAACGATTATTATTATTATTATTATTATGAAAAAAAATTAAAAATTATTTCATTTCACGAATAACAACGTAAGCAATTCTGACGAATGCTAACAAGGCAGGTAAAAAGAAAGAGATAGATAGATAGATCGATAGATAGGTGACAATCGTTTACTTTGGACACTTAGTTAGTTAAAATGACATCTCGACTTTTACTACGATTAAAATCTAATTAAAACCTTTTTCTTCACATAGATAATAAAATTAAAACACACACATCTATAGAGGTATCAAAAAGTAATCAAAATTTTTCTTTGCTGATGATATAAGCACTTTATTTATTAAAGAAATCTTAAATGCTAATCAACAAAAAATGTTATCAACAGTTTCCAACACTTTTTGTTTAAACGTAAAGAAAAATTGTTCAATTCCCTTTTAATTTTCAATGACACATAAACTAAATGTGAGTGTACTAATCGAAGAAATTTTCAATACTTTTCGAACCCTTAACATATAAAAAAAAAAAAAAAAAAAATCAAGAAATTAACAAACAAGAGAAAGAGAGAAATAAATAAAATAATAGAAAGATGAAAGAGTATACGAGAGATCAATAAACAGGGTAAAGCATAAAGTCTATTTGGTCTGATGCAATACAAAGAGAGATAGAGAGAGACAGTGATATACAGAAAGGGTAGGGTGAGGTAGGGTGGGATGGGGTGGGTGGTGAAGTAGAGAAGAGGGACAAACGAGCAACCCTTTACCACCGATTCCTACGTGTGCAACACATTACGGTTAACAGAGTGAAACTGGCTAGGAGAATGAGTGAGAGTTCATGATGGACCCCTTCTACCTAAACCACCCTACCACCCACCTCTGATGCACACACACATAGATACATATACATACACATCCTGGTCAGGATTTTCGATAATTACGAGATTCGATGCTCCGTACTAATTTATTAATCGAACCGATGACCCTCCCTCTCTCTCACTCTCTCAATCGAGAATGTAATCTACGTTTTCTACCTGCTGGCGTGATGTTAGCTGCTATTCCTATGAGAGTGACAATGAAAAAGAGAAAGAGAAAAAGAAAGAGAGAGAGAGTGATAAAAAAGGGCTGTTAAAGGACCACCTATCTCACGTTCTCTTTTAGGAAACACACCACCAACCAGCAAGCAAAGCAAGGAAGGAAGGGTTGTGTGATGGTGTTGGTGAGACAAGGAAGGTTACAATTTTCGATCGATTTCCATGCGCGAAAACCCCTGTTTTATGCAAATCTCACTGCACACTGCGGCTCTAGTAATAAATTATTCGCTCGGCCGGCCCCGTTTATGGTACACAGCTTCTCTTTCTATTTCTCTCTTACTCTCTCTCTTTCTCTTACTCTTACTCTCTCTCTCTCTCTCTTTCTGTTTCTGTCTTTATCTCGTATACTCGTATATATCGTTCTCTGTCTCTCGTGGACTATTATTTGTCGCTGCTACCACCGTAATACGGCCAAATATTTGCCGGCAATAGCCCGTAGCTAGAAGGATAAATATTTATAGAAACCCGTCGACGAGATCCTTCCTTTTCCTATTCCAAAACCCCCGTAAACGTTTCTTCCTTTTCTTCTATTGGGATTTTCCACAGGATCTAACCACTCTCTTTTCTTTTAACTCACGAAATAAAAGAAACAAAAAGCAGAAACTTTCGAAAAGGGATTTCAAAGAGAAAATCGTCGATTTGAATCCTAAGTGAAATGGAATAAGATATATGGGTGTGATAATGGTTTAGATAAAAATAAATATATAAATTTTTTATATATATTCCACTCGACAGAAAGTACAACTAAAAATCTAAACACCATAATATAACACATTGTGATAAATAATTCAAATTAAAACAAAAACAAAAAAAGACACTAATAATGCAAAATCAAATAAATGATATTAAAAATATCAATAATTTGTAATTTCTAATTAATATAAATAATATAATAATAAATAATTTAAAATAATATATATAAATTATATAAAATATAAATAATTAATTTCAAATTAAAACATTAATCTTTAAATCTTAAATCAAATACAAATTGATGACAAAAAAAACATTAATTAAGCTAACGAAAAGTCAATGATTAACTAATTGACCCTCGTAAATATTCAAATAAACCCCTTTTGATGAGATATACGATATAACTTTCCCCCACATAGGTTGTAACATACTAATCTAAATAGATCAATGTTTAAACGTGAACACCGAAATACGAAACACGATGAGAGAGAATTTCCTGATTACTTCATACTAACTTAATTACAATATACATTAAGTTTTAATTTCAAGATTTATTAAACGTTATTGATATAACATTTTGATATTTAATGTTGTTAATTATAATACAAAATGAAAATACATTGTAATAATATAATATATGATGAAAAACAATTAGACAAGTTATTAGTATAATTACAAGAATCTACCTATGTTACTCAAGATTAAACGATCTTACATCTATCACTTTCAAAGATAATTTTTTTCAAGTTAGAAAATAATAATACACATACACACACACACACACACGCAACATAATCTTAAAATATTTTTTTCGTAGAATATACTCGTCAACATAAATTTCAAATTAGTCATCAATTAACAAGAAATTTTGTCGTAAATTGTTATTATTATTATTCATTGATTAGGTGTGTCAGCTGGTCGATATTTAAAGGGAACGCAAACTTGACATCATCCTTGGTCATCGTATATTTTTTATTTTATCTCTTTCTCTCTCTTTTTCACACACACACACACACACAGTTTATCTATCTCTACGTGTTTTATCTATAACTCATCGATACTTTATCGATTATATCGTCGCTCTCGTTATCGGTCGAGTGTAAAATTACTACGAGGAAAGAAACCACACAAAAAGAAAATAATAAAAAAAAAAATAAAATAAAATAAAATGATATAGAAAGAGAAAGAAAAGAATAAAWAAAAAAAAAAAAAAAGAAAAATATCTACCTTTATCAAACATAAATAAAAGAAAACAATTATGAAATTCAAGCAAACACGAGGATCGGTTAGCAATTTATCTTCTGCTGCTGATTGGTGGGATAGTGGTTTCATCTTTCATAAGAGTTTGAAAAATACAATTTTTAACAGAGAAAATCCCCACAAGATGAAGAAAAGAACATAGGGATTATTATTATATGCAAAAAAGCTTCAATTTTATATAACGAACGTGAACAAGTAAAGAATTGTTAATAAAGAAAAGAAGAAAAATAACAAAAAAGAAAATGATTTGGTATTCTTCGAATAAACCTAAAAACGTCAATTACAAACCGCCCTCCCCCCCCCAGTCCCTACCCACCAGTTATTCGTCGTTTTCACGAAGGATTCACAAGTAGCATGGAAAGCAATTAAGTGATTCCTTTGCTTGTTACAAAAGATCACAATAAAACTCGAAGAAGATGAAATCAACCCTTAGGAGAAGCGCCAGGGACAATCGAGAAGCACCCACGATGATACTTCATTTTTCTTTTTCATCTCCTCTCTCTCTCTCTTTTTTTTATTCTTTCTTACTTCATTTCTTTCCTTTCACCGTCTTCATCGTCTCGAAGATCAAAAAACGACTTCTTGAAAATGATTAAAAAAATCAAATTAAAATGAAGAACAATTAAAACACGATTTACACTTTTATTGTGTTATGTTATTTTTTTTAAAACGTGCTGATAAAATAATACAAAAGATTAGGTATGTATAATTAACTGTTTAACCTTTTAAACTGAGGAGAATCATTTTTGAATTTCCTATTAACGAAATAATTTCCATGAAACACTTTTGTGTATTTACCGTTTACAACACACAAATAACATTTTACCCTTTGATAAATTCGCTTACCACCATACACACCCCTATGATTAAAACGTTCAAACGAAACATAACACAAATCTTGTTTTTTTTTTTTATTCTGTAAAAGTAATACAAAATTCTTGTTCATTTTTTTAGTATGATTAAAAATAATGCAAAATTCTCTTTTCATAATTTAACTAGGGGTGCGCCCCGCTACGCGTTGCTGTGGCTCACAATCAGTCCGATACACACGTCTTTAAGTCAACGAATTACCTTATACCGCTATCTGTTAGAATCTTATCGAACTAACAGAGATAATCATGACTCTTTGTTAATTAACAAATAATTCGCAATAAAATAATATTGCAATTATTAATTGAGATATAAACTATCCTATATTTCAAGTTGGATGAAACTGCACACAATGTGTACAATTTTATTGAAATCCGTTCAGTAATTTAGGAGTCCATTGCGGACAAACAACGTGACACGTAATTTATATATATTAAGATAAGATATTCTCTCGTGTACGTATAAATAAATGCGAGTTAAACCAAATAAAATTAATAAATATCACATTTAAACGTATACTTCTTAACTTATTATTTATCAAGAAAATTGAATTAAACGATGATAAAGAGAGATAAACAACGAAGTAAATGACATAAACGCGCGTTAAACAGTTAAATTGCAGATAAGTACTTTACTTTTCGAAACAGCACGCGCCAAAGATCCTGTTTTATCCTGATGTATTAAAGTCAAAGCTCTCTTTCATCCCTTTAATCCTCCTCTCTCGCGCGTTTGCATCATCATCGATTTAACGACGAAAATGTTCACAAAGAACTTTATACGTTGTCAATTAATTTCAACGTACTTATATTACAGTGTTACCATTGATTTAAACAATGGAAAATAATATGACCAAAAAAAGAAACAATTATTAATTATAAGTATTCATTATCTCTCTTCATTATCACTCTTATAAAAATGAGACATATTAAAGAAGAAAGACACACCCTTGCTTTATTATGTATGATTTAATACATAACGCGATGTATTTTTATATTTAAGCTCTCTTTCATCCCTTAATTTTCACGTTCTTACCATTTAACAAGAAATAAAGAAAATTAAAGAGCGAGAAGAACCCATTTTTTGTTTCGTTTATTTTTTTTTTTTTGTGCTTTCACACCTTTACAGAAGCAAATTAAACGTTTCGATTTAATTGTAACACTTGGTATAATGATAAAAAGAAAATATAAGTATAAAAAGGTATATTAGATAAAATATAAAAAATTACATATTTTAATGACGAATTATGAACCCTTTGAGTGCTGTATATTTTTATTAGTTAAAATATTTTCTACGAAGGGAATAATTTATTATTAGTGCGACTACGTTTGCGTTGTGATTTATATTATTAACGAAATTTAATTTTATAATTTTCATGTGACAAAACACAAAAATAATCAATAAATCAACATTAAATTATTTAAGATTTAACATTACATTGTTTAACAAACACTTATAAATAATTCACACACTGACAACTTTAACCAAACGCATTGTATGCGTCAATAGCAGATTGAAGGGTTAATGATATCAAGATTTTCTCACTTTTTCTCATTCCCTCTCTCTTTTTCTAAATTCTCACGTTCGTATTAACTTAACAAAATAAAAAAAAAAAAAAAAATAAAAAAAGAAATAAAACTAACGGAAGGAAGCACAGAAGTGTATCATGGTGGAGAGTCACGGATGACCTCGCGTCGTAATAATGACGAACCTTCCTTCCCTTCTGCCAAGTATACCCAACGACTCTAAGGAAACTTCCTTTAAGGGGTCTGAAAAGAAGAAGAAAAAGAGAAAAAAGAAAAAAATATATCAAGGAGAGAGAGAGAGAGGGCAGTTTTATAGCCTTCTCCTTTCTTCGATGGTTAACGAGCGAACACAAGTTCCGATTCCTGAAACACGATCGACCAATCATCAAAAGAAAAAGAACCTAATTCTAACGGTATAATCTTCAATAACTTCGTAGAAAAAAAAATGATAAAAAAAGATTAAAGATAAAGATAAAAAAAACAAGTGAGTACAAATGTTCAATGAATGAATCAGATTCCACCCTCAAATTTTTTGAAAATATTAAAATATACAAGTATGAATCATACTTAAACTTTGTACATTTATTATTAAAATAAATATAAAATATAAAGTATTAATTTTTATATTTTATTTATTATAAAAAATATAAAACATCAAGTATACTAATTTTTATAATTAATTTATTTTAAAAACTATAAAATATATATATATATATATATATTTTTTATAATAATATATTACATTATAAGTATATAAAAAATATAAAATAATATTAAGAATATAAAATTTCTATAATTAATTTATTATAAAAAAAATATAAAATATTATATAGGTACATATATATATATATATATTTTATATATATATATATATATATTTTATATATATATATATTTTATAATTACATATTATAAGTATATAATAAAAATATAATACATATATAAATACTTATTATATATTTATATTTGTCATACTTTTACACATAATTTAACACATGAAAAATAAATAAATTATCAAAGTAAAAATTTTCCTGACTAAATGAGAGGTAGGTAGAGTTTAGTTTAGACACCCTATATATAGTAAGAAGAAGGTTTTTATTTTTTCTAACTACCTACCTACCTACCTATAACCTATCTACCTACCAGCCAACCTACAAAAGGTACACACACTATCTCAAAAACGAAGCGGGAAGGAGAAGGAGGACTCGGTGGTCCGTTGAAAAGTTGAAGAAGGGTCCCCTTTGTCCGTACAGGTGCACACGGCAGGTTGGTTGGCTGGCTGGCTGGCTTGGCAGAAGCCCAAAAACAGGTTTTCACAAAATCCGCGCAAGGACAAGACGCCGGTAAAGGCGGCGCATTGAAATTCGACGGTTCCTTCCGTCGTCCCATTCCTCCCACCGTTCCTCTTTCCCTTCCCAACCCAACCCCCTTTCCGTCTATATACTTCTCGTGGAAAAAGGATGCGTTTTGAATTCGAAAACACAGAGTAATATAGAAGAGATCTAGGAATGGAATCCAATTGTCTAGGATCAAAGAATGAAAACTGGAATTTCGACGAATGTCGCCCTTTAGCTTAGAAATTTTTTCTTTTCTTTTTTTTTTTTTACGAGCAATTTTCAAATAAACGAACTCAACCGAGACTTTTCGTAGAAAAAGAAATTTCTTCTTCTTCTTCTTCTTTTTCTTCTTCTACTTCTTCTTTTATCACAAACTATTTCTAACTCACGATATATATATATGTACACATACATAAATAATTTTATCTATGTTTCTTCTAGGTCATCTTTTTGTCTCTTACCTATCGAATTCCGCAACGTTTGCGATAAAAAAAAAAAAAAGAAAAAAAAAGAAAGAAARAAGAGGGAAACTAAACGTGATCCTGAGAGAGGAGATAACAGGAAGTAAATACATTTCCAAGAGGGTTTTAATTACCTGAAACGTCTCACTTATCCGTAGAGATAAGGTTATAACCGTTTTCTTACCTTTCCTAAAGATATCTTTCTTTCTCTTTCTCACACACACACACACACATATATAATATATATACTCATACATACTTCTTCTCTTTCTTTACTGACTTCCTTTTACTTTTATGTTTTTTTATTTTAACGACGAATAATTTCGAACAACGATCCACTTCTTCTTTTTGTAGTTTTTTTTTGTTCCTTTTACTTTTTAATAGTAATAAGGGCAAGTAAGGAAACAGACGGTGTTTTATTCAAGGATAGGGATATTTTAATTAAACTCTATTTTCACGATGTCCTAAACGTCTTCCCTTTTTTTTTTCTTTCTCTTCCTTCCGTAACAGACAATGTGTCGTAAAATGGACACACGAGGGAAAAACAAAAGAAAATCGTTTTTTTTTTTTTTTTTTTTTTAATATATCTTCTTCTTAGGGGAACTACGATGTGATGATCCGGGCTTCTGGTAATTTGTCTCTTTTACGAACTAGGGGTGTGGGTGGGGGGTGAAGGGTAGATACACTAGGATCGTAAAGTAAGTTTATACGTGTGTTTTAANAAGTTTATACGTGTGTTTTAAAATGATCCATCAAAAGTTGACTATTACGTAGTATATATATATATATATATATATATATATATATATATATATTTCCTTTTTGATTTTATAACAATGTCGTGAGGTTAGATAAATGTAAATAAAAAAATATAAAAAAATAATAAAAAAGAAAATATAAAAATAATAAAAATAAAACACCTAACATTAGACAGCAAAGGTGTTAAGAAACAAATTGGTTAGAAATGGTTGTTGTGTAAATTAAGATTTTCTAATACACCCCATAACTATTACTATTAAAAATATATTAAAATATATATAATAAATAATATAAATATAAAATATATATATCATCTTTTTGTATATATTTTATTATATTTTTTTTTGTATACTATATTTTTTATCTTACTATATATTTATTTTATATTTATTATATATATATATTTTATATTTAATACATTTTATGTATTATATACATAAATATACATATAAATAATAAAAAAAAATTAAAACATAAGTATGATACATAAATAAAAAATATCACGAGTGTTGTTTTCTTTCACTTGATACCAACTGAATTCTTCTTAAAGGATAAAATTTCACGTTAACCAATGTGAATACTCTTCTCTCCTACTCTCAAAACCTTGAAAAGGGCCATGCATATATTTCTCTCTCTCTCTCTCTCTCTCTCTCTCTCTCTCTCTCTCTCTCTCTCTCTCTCTCTCTCTATCCATCTATCTATCTATCTATCTAACTATCTCTTTTTCTCTCATTAAATAACAGCGTCTGTTATTTTAATAAGCCCATCCAACCAACAGTAGTGATGGTGGTGGTGTGGGGCGCTTCGACGAACTCACGGGTGGGCGGTGGGTAGATTTAATTCGCGTCAAGTATTTAAACTGTTTGATCCTATGGGTTATTTTCTCGCTGACGTCATATCGAATCTTACTGTGTGCTTGTCAAGATAAAAAAAAAAAAAAAAGAAAAGGGAGAGCGATAGAAAAGTATTTAGAAGGAAAACGCCATGCATTTTTCGTCGTTGCACGTGGTTCGTTCGTCGTTCGTTTCTTTTCAAGTCCTTTCATTTCATTTCATTTCATTTCATTGCATTTCATTTCATTTCTCTTCACTCTCAATCTTTCTTCCCCTTTCATTTTCTTTTCTTTTCTTCGCAGACGTCTATTTAAGAGAATGAACTAAAGAAGAGAACCTTTCCTGATCTTTCTACCCTTCTTTTTACCCCCATCCCACCCCCCTTCCCTGCCTCCTCCTCCTCCTCCTCCTCCATTTCCACCCATACCTCTTTCTTTTATTATTTTTTACCTTTCTTCTATTTGTTTTCTTTTTAAAACGCATCCTAAGTATTTTATCTAGTTTTTTTCTTGTTTGTTTGTTTGTTTTTTTTTTTAATAATAATAAATTGTAGAATAATAGTGTTCTTGTTACGATTGATATTAATTTGATTGCTATACTTTTCCTATTAACTTTTTATCGAAGCTTAAATACCGAATTAGTATACGATATTAAAAATGTTATTAATTGTATTTTATAAATATTAACTATAAGTTAATAATATTTGGAAATTGTATATTTAATTAAATTTTAAATTATATATTTTTATATTAAATATATTTTTTATATTAAGAATATTATTAATTATAGGTTATAAATATTATTTATAAATAAATAATACTATTAAAATCGTATATTAAAAATTAAATTGTTAATTTTATATTAAATTAAATGTGTTTTAAATTTTATATTTTTATATTATAAATATTATATATATGTATATATTATATACATATAATATAATATATATATATATATTAATTATAAATTAATATTTTTAAATCTTGTATTATTATATGTGTAAAAATATGATACGATTTTAGATTAAAATTATGATACGATTTTATGAATGAAAAGAAAACTTCAAGATACTAATGGGGATGGGAAAGAAGGGAAAAAAATGGGGGTTTAAATTGAAGATCGAGAGAAAAAGAGAGAGAACAAAAAAACCCATGACTGTCCCTCGCATTTATACTCGTCGTTTAAAGCGGAAAACGATGTGCGTGACGATCGAAATAAAAGGTATTGTGAGAACGAACGAAATAGGATATCATTGTTTAGAAAATATGAAGAATTATCTTTTACGCTTCGAGTGCACGCTCTTCTTCTTCTTCTTCTTCTTCTTACTCCTTTACGCATCTTTCATAACCATCATCATAATTATGATCATTATTCATCATGATAATCATCATCACCATAATCATATCTTTGTCACAGACAATTAAAAATGAGATCATTATAAATTGTACAATTACTAATTAATATTTGTGTTTCCTTACACCTTTCCACCTTTCACCCATTAATGAATTCCAATTTATCACTTATCGTTTTATCGATAAGATAATATGTTATCTATTTACCTTAATATTCTCATCGAAGTAACATACTTCCTCCTATCAATATAATATTACTAGACTTCCTTCTATTTTTTTCTCTCTTTCTCTTTCTATGCATTATTATCGTCTTGTAAAAAGTCAAAAAGAAAAAAAAGAAGAAAAAAAGAGATTAAATCGAAAAGTACAATGACAGATTAACCTTATAAATCTATCCTTTTTTTTAATATATATTTTTTTCTATAGAAAAATTCTAACAAAATGAAATAAAATTGAACCCATTCGAGACCAACCTGCACACCTTGTGTGCAATCATACCTAGCTATTGTTAATTATTTTAAGTAAGATATTCGTCGAAATAAAACTTTGCTTTTTTGTATAAATATATATTAAAATATATATTAAATTTTAGATAATAAATATATATTACATTTTAAATACTAATTATTTTTAATTTTAAATACTAAATATACATAAAAATATATAAATATATCTTTAAAGTATAGAAAAACAAAATTTTGCATTACAAAATTGTGCAACATAATAATAAAAAGAAATGACTTCTTAAACCCTGTTTAAAAAACTCCATGATCTCGAATGTCTTATAAGAAATAATAATACCTGCTGTAAAAACCCGCCACGTGTTGTTACAAAAACTTATTATTAATTCAAATGAAGAAGAAAGTTTATTATTTCTTTTGACACGATGACTGAATTAAAGAAGACAACCCCTTACACTTTGTGTTTAACGTACTACCTACGACAGGGGGTAAGTAGGTGCATATAAAACATAGGTGGTAGGTAGGTATGTAAAATGTCATCGTGGTGTCGTAGAGTGAGAAGAAAGAACGGAATGTGAAGAATCCGTAATCCATATACATACACACAACAAACACGTATAGGGTGGTTGTAAAAGTACGACAATACGCGTATTACGAAAGAAGTAGAAAGATTGACGACCTCCCTTCAACCTACCCTCAACTCCCACCTCCACCTTCTCATCCTTCTCTTCTTCATCTTCCTTTTTTCATACACGTGCATGTTCTGCTTATTAAAAGAAAAGAGTTGAAAAAAAAAGTAGGCTCATGTGTGTGTGTGTGAAAAAAAGAACGAAGATAGAAGCTTCTTTTATCATCCATACGAAGAGAAAGACAGATATGCTTTTCACCTTTCCATCGTTTATTGTACACCAAAGAAAAAAAGAGATAGGTTGAGAGAAAGTGTATGAAAAGAAGAAGAAGAAGAAGAAGAGTAAAAAAAAAAAGGTTCATCGTTCCTGTTGCTGCTGTTAGGCTTTGTCGAATGAACACAACACACAACTACTCTCACTGACAAACTAGCAAAGGTGGTGATGATCACCGTTGCTCACCTCTTTTCTTTTTCTTTTTTTTTTTTTCTTTTTCTCTCAACCTTGGATAAGAGTCTTTTTTTATTATCTTCATTGATACGTGTCAGTATTATTTTTTATATTAATAGTAACATTTCCTTTTGAACAAGAGAAGAGGTTTTCCTTTCACCGTTTAAAAAATCGATAACGGGGGGGGGGATTAAATGTTATTGGAAATAACTCGATTAATTATTCGATTAAATGATATCATATTGCAACGTAAATTAAATAAATATTTCCTTTTTGATTACTAATGTATATACATATATATGTATATGTATAAAAAAGGTTCATAATTACAATACAGTTATAGAAATATTTCATTCGAACGATAGGAATGAGATCTCGAGTTTCTACGAGACGTCAGGAAGTTTAGAATAAATGGAACGCGTAAATGTATAACTGTAAATATATACATATATATATACAATATATATACATATACTAACACACATTAACAGGAAAGAAGCCTATCGTAATACGTTAAACGTTTCCTATCGTAATCGAAATCGTTTGAAAGTGAAACTCGATATCGAAAGAGAACGGTATGTGTCCCATACAAAGGTTTATATCTATATATATATACAAACGCACATGATACGCACACATAAAAACTTTACCATTTTAGGTATATATTTTCTTTCTCTTTTCGTTAGTAGAATTATTTCCTCAAAGAGTACCCCCTTTCTCTCACAATACTATATTATGCTTTTATTACTATTACTACTACTACTATTACTACCGTTGGTTTTTCTTTGTAAATTTGAGTTCTACGAGAAACGGTGGGTGTGTAGAAGCAAAGTTGTTGGCTACGATGACGACGAGTGTAGTAGACTAACGCGTAGTAGTATACACGTTTGCTTGAAACCGAAGGGACAAGAAAAATAAAAAATAAAAAATAAAAAATAAAAAAAAAAGTAAAAAAAGAAAAAGAAAGAAAGAAAGAGAAAAAGAAGAAAAACGGGACGCGAGAGCTCGAGGCTACCCCGTTGAAACCGGACCAAGAGAAGCAACACCAACAGCAGCAGCAACAGCAGCAGCACCCAACACATACACATTCATACAGAGAGCAGTTAGATAGAGAAAGATGGAAATAACACCAAAGGACGAAAGCGAAAGAGAGTTTAACGCACGGCCTTGCAGAAAAGCCGGATCATAAAGGAACGAAACGAGCTGCGGAGGATCGAGAGGAGTTAGCGAATCCACCACCATTACCTCACCTCACCTCACCTCTTCATCTTTCGACAATTTAAGCTAGTATTCTTTATTTCTTTCTTTGTCTATCTATCTCTCAAAGAACGCGACTTTTAGTTTTAATATTAAGTATGATTCTAACGATATATATATATATATATATATATATATATATATATATATGAAATATTATAATATATTTTATAATATATTATTTAATTTTATTATTAGTAATTGATAATATTCTATTTAGCGTTTGATAATATGATTAATTATTTATTAATTATTATATAATTATTTAAATTATTTTGTCATATAATATGACGAGTAATTTTATTGTATTATATTATAATTTATTATAAAATCAATTAATTATATTATATTATAATTTATTATATAATCAATTAATTATATAATTTGCAGATCACAGGAAACTGATTTTTTTAGTAACGAAATAAAATATTTATCGACATTAGATAAATTATAATTTGTTCTATAGTAATAGTATTATTCAATTTGATATTTTTTAATATGATACGACCTTATAATATCTCAATGGAATAATGAAACCATGTCAAAAAAAATTCACTACACCTTTTTTCCCCCACACAATTACACATCAATTTCTTATTTGAACATTTAAATACTTCCACTGTTATTCGAGAACACACATTACTTTTTTATAATATAATATTATTAAATGACTTATTGTATATGATCATGAACACAAGAGGATACAAATTTTCTAGTAACAAGACAGAGGTACACGATTATAAATCAAATCTAGGAAATCCCATGATATGTGTGAGAAATAATTATTGATATTATGATTATTAATAATAATAATAATTATATTATTATTATTAAATGAATTATATGATAATATAATTAATTACAGATAATATATTATGACTATGTCAAACTCGGTAGAATAAATTTCTACAAACAAAACTATGCAATTATAAATCAACATTTATATTAATTATTCGAACATACCATGTTATAATAAGTTTAATTATTATTTCTTTTTTGATCTTCATTAATAATATTATCGAATTTACTTTGTAATATAATAAAGTAATCATTACAGTACTACATACACCCGCATATACACGCGATTTTAAACATCTTGGTTAGGACAATTTTCTTTCTACAAACTGAGAGAACCCTGTTCAAACGAAACAGTTCAAACCTTTCCTACTTTCTACCCAGGTATATATATATATCAAGCTTCTCGATTTCTCTTTTTCATCATAAAAAAAAAAACGTCGTAATTCTGTGCGTTAAACAGGTACCGTAAACCTAACACAAGCCCTTTTTAAAAAATTCTTTTAGTATACTAGAACAAAATAAAATTAAAAAAAAAAAAAAATAAAAAATAAAAGAAAAATGTGTTCATTTACAAGTAAAAGTATACACCACTTATGTACAAATTTATGCAAGTATGTACTGCTTATTAAAGAAAATTAGGTGAGGGGAAAGGGATAGAGGGGGAGGGTCAATGTACGTCCTTTCTTTTTTGAATACTTCGTTTTACGTTGCCGTCTAATTAGCCTCAAGCGACAAGTTCACGCGAATTAAAGAAGACGAGTGAATCATCCCAGTTTCTAGCTGATGAGATATACATGGTGAAGAAGATTGAGAAATTCGTGTTGCAAGGAAAAATAAAAATAAAAATAAAAATAGAAAAATGGAAAAACAAAATATAAAAAAAAGAATTAATTGCATACCAAGACGATTATTATTACGAATATGTTTCTTCATCTTCTTCGTTATATGTCGAAAATAAACCGTGAACAGAATTTTTTTTTCTTTTCTTTTTTTTTTATTTAATGTTCGAAAGAATAAAAAACAAAAAACAAAACTGTAATTGGTGAACGTATATAGTTTAACGATTTTCGAGATTAGGAATTTTCTTACGCGATCGTTTAAAACCAGTTCGTGATTTTCTCTTCTTTCTCTTTTCCTCTCTCACTTAATCTTTGTTTCTTTTTTTTTTTTTTCTACTAGTCATTAAAACGATATAAGTACGAGGAAAAACATGTTTGAAATCACGTAGAAAAGGCGCCAACAGAGAAAACTTTATGAAGAAACGATTGCAAGCGGAATTCCATGCAATGTAACCGCCATCTACCAATGGCGGAAAAGATTGAAGAAGAGGAAGAGGAGGAGGAGGAGGAGGATGAAGGAGGAGGATGAAATAGAGGAAGGGGATTCGAAAGAGAAAGAGTAGAAGATGAAGAAAAAAAAAATTACCGAGAGACGTAAGAAGCGTGTGTGTTTTTCGCAGCTTATGCGAAAGAACGCGTGCGTGCGTGCGTCGGTGGTAACTCATCTCTTTCAAATAATTTCGCGAAGATTTCATTCAAATGTAAGATTTAAAAATAAAAAAGAAAACAATATATAAAAGAATCTATAAAATTTGTGAAATAAAAAATTATAAAAAACAATTATTTAATTGGTTACCTGCAAACGTTAGATAAAATACTGCGATGAAGTAAATTGCAGCCGGATGCCCGTTGACTGCCATCGTGGATATTTTAACCGATCCGCTTTTTCTTGTTTCCTCCTGGTTCTCCACTGTTTCCTCTTCAAATTCTTCTTCTTTGTTATGTCGACAGGTAAAAGAAAAAACCAACAAAAATTCTTAAATGTTTATCGTGGAATTTCACCTTTTTCTTCAATCTTTCTTTCTTTCTTTCTTTCTCTATTTCACACTAATATGTTTTTTTTTTATTTCACCACACGCGAATTTAATTATACGATCGACGATTAATAATCACGAAGTATTGAATGTTAAAATATAATACATATTTACTATTATTATTTTTTTTTTTTTATATATATGTCTTTATTTTATTTGACCACCACGGTATGAGAGAAAAATGTTTTTTAAAAAAAAAGAACAACAAAATATTTCGAAAGTACGAGAGTCCACACACGGTGCGCCTCTTCTTTTTCTCTCTGTCTTTCTCTCTCTCTCTCTCTCCCTCTCTTTCTCTTTCTCTCTCTATTTCTCTTATTTGATCTCCACGTCGTATCGTCACGCTGGCCGATCTCGAACTGTGACGAGGAGCGCCGCAAACGCGCTCGGCTCGGCCTTCGGTTCCGATCGTCAACCTTCGGTTATTTTCGTATTATTTCTCCCCCCTCTCACTCTTTTACCTACTTCTACCCACTCGTACGTATCTCTTTAACGCGTGCGTGCACATACGTATCTGTATATGTTTTTTATATGTATATGTACATATATATATATATATATATGTTATAATATGCTCTTTATGTTTATATGCAATATGTGTTTTTATGTATTACATTCTTACGCATACCAATGCCTAACGTTTATACACGATGTACAGGTAACAAGTCAAAGAAAATACCGCGAAATATAGAATCTGTTTTTTTTAATATAAGAAATAAAGAAAGAGATAGAAGTAATTAACTTTGATATGGTCTCTTATAGTTCAATTTCAAATTGTAATTATCTAGTGAGAAATTAGTAAATTTGAAAACGTTTAGTGCTTGAAATTAATAATCATTTTAAACTATTAATAATCGTTTCTTTTAACTTGTACAAAGAAGTGTCATACGCATGAAATTAAAATTTATTTTTAAAGAATGAATAAGAAATGCAAATAAACACACACGACTAGAATAATATATCGAAGTGTCGAAGTGTCGAAGTGTTGGATAATAAAAAAAAAAGAATATAAAATAAATTAGAAAGCGTAACGTAAACAATGGAAAATGTGGTTTGGAATAGATCGTGAATTTTTTATGGTTACACATAATCTAAATATAATATATAAGTATAATAGATAGTATATGTTGTATATATTTATGTAACGAATTGGAAAGTATGTTGAGTGAAGAGCACTTATCGATATATATATAACAAAGTATGCTTGTGTGTTAGTTATACGTTTCTAGATCACACGAGTCCCACTCCCCCACCCCCTCCTCACCCCTATTCACAAATATTATTCCAATCAATTAAGAGTTATATTAATTAGTCGCGTTCCGTCAGATAACCAAACTATATGACACGAAATTCTATAACAAAGAATGTATTCGTGTCGATCATTCGAAGAGAAGAGAAGAGAAGAGAAAAAAAACACCGTGGAAACAAACGCATGTGTTGCCTTGGATATTTACATTTATACCTAACACACATACACACACGGATGCAACGTGTATGAATATAAACTATTAGAATATTTCAACGTATGGATGTATTCACACAATTTACAGTGAATATTTGGTAAATTGTTTACATTTCCAGTAAAATTTACCTCGGTTGCATTTCCTCTCTATTCAACGTTTTCTCTTCTCTTTTCAACCTCGTAAAAAGAGAAAGAGAGATAGGGAGAGAGAAAGAAATAAAATGCAACACCGTCGAGAGAAACTGATACGTAAACGATATTTAGTTAATGGTGTTGCGTATATTATATACCGTTTTACCTTTTATAACAATGCTTGCGATTGCAACCATATAAACAAATATTATAACAAACAACAAGCAAGAATACATTTTATCAACGTAATAATCCCTACCCCCACACATCCCCTTCTTTTTTAAACAGTTTTAATCGATTGATCGTGAAGAAAAGAAAAGAGAAATAGAAATAACAAAAATTTCGTAAAGAATCACGAATTATCAGGTATATATTTATTCAAGCGTATTATTTACTTAAATACTTACGTAAAATTGTATGATACGATTTAACAAATGGAACATGTTGCCGTTCTTGGATAATATGGCTTACAGTTTCTAAAGATATATTTCTTTATCGCGACACGACGATCTCTATCTTTCTTTGTTGATACAGGTAACAAATAAAAGATAAAAAAAGATTTCACATCAGAGTACAAACACATATATATATATATATTTCTAAAACGAGTTAATAAATACAATAAGAAATATAATCAAATGGTAGAAGGGAAATATTTTATTTCCCATAAAATAGAAAATCTATTGTATAGGAGACAAATATAAAAAAGAATTAAAATAATGCTCGATAAATTCCTCGTGGATCTAGGAGATTGATGGAGGGTGGGAGGAAGGGGGAGTAGGGCCTACCTATTTCTCCGTAGAAACGTCGTTAAACTCGAACAAATATATCGTCATCGCGATACGACTGGATACTTCCATTGTAATTAGGAGCACGATAATACCTCGTGTACACAATGCCTAGGCACGTGATAGCACCTAGCGCAGCACTATTCCAGTCTAAGGTAGGTGCTGGTAGACGTCTAGAATCGGTGTGCATGTTTGCACGAAGATTTGCTTATGATGCTTGGAAAATTATTCGACTTATACTACTCTCTCTCTTTCTCCTATTATCTGTCTATCTATCTATCTATCTTTATCTACTATCTCTAACGTACATACACACACACACACACACACACACACACACATATCCACGAGTATAATTATGCACTCATACATTTATACTTTTTATTTGTTCCTTTCATAGTGTTGATCGTCTCGAGTAATATGAGTTCATAGAAAATAATAAAAACGAAAAAAAAAAAAAAAAAGAATAAAAAATGTTAGACTACCGTTTAACGCAAGTTCTTCCTACAATGCAAATTCCTACAACGCACCGAAAGATATTGCAATTCCTGTTTTCATATAACGCGATTTTCTTCACGTACACAAAAGCACCAACGTAGTATTAAACTGCAAGAATTTCAACTACGAATTTAAAAAAAAATTATAATTTGTTTTAATCCCTCTCGCAGTATACTTATTGTGTGTCGTTTTATTATAATTATATCAATTATAATTATTTAATAAATATTTATTCAACGGATACACGGGTTAATTATTATTATTATTATCTTTTTATTAGATATTTATTAAACTTCAAAATGATAAATGCATTTTGTGCATCATTCATCCGCAAAGGGATTTAATTGTGTATTAAATTATCAACTTAGTAGTTAATCAATTTTTTTCAACATAAAAAAATAAGAATAAATCGTGTTCTATGGATAAAAACTTTCGTACACAATTTGTAACGTATGTGTTAATCGCGTTTTACGGTAGCCTACCTACCAACCAACCTTCTTACTTCTAACAACTTTTAACAAAGCTGAATTATACAAGTACGTCCACGTGCATTCGTGAGATTATGTATGACAGCAAAGATAAATCAGCGAATTTATGCGAATAATCGAGTTATCGTGGTGAAATGCCTCGTGTAATTTGCATATTGCTTTAGGAAGATTGTGGCTTAACACCATGCCAACGGTTCTACTTGGATAAATGAATTAGAGTTTAATCGTACGGTAGTCGTTATAAATTATTTCCAAGATGTACTACTATATTACATGTTGTAATACATAAATAATATTTACATGTAAAAATACTTTATAATATATGTATACTATACTGTTAATACGGTACATTTATTAATAACAACCGTTGCATAATTTCTATCGTATGTATTTTTCTTTTTTGATTTAAGTATTCGAATTTATGGGGTTCACAAAAAAAGGAAGTAGAATATTTGTGTTTAAATTTCAATATCGATAAGCTACGTATAAGGATGGAAACAACATTGCTAATCACAATGGTTAATATGATACGTAAATGTGTGGTTAATTAAATAAACCTCTTTGTAAAAATTTCAACAACAACAACAAAAAATAAAATAAAATACAGAAATTATGAAACGATTAGATATACATACGTTGATGTGTATATCTAATACTTTTAACAAACAACACACGATAGTAATATATTAACATATGTAAATTTGATTAGACGATAAATAAAAAGAACGTTCCAAAACAAAGAACTCCACGATAAGAAAGGGAAATGGAAGAAAAATTAAAAAAAAAAATAAAATAAAATAAAAAAACGTTTATATGTATGAGACTATGAAAAGGTACAAAAGCGATGGAAATTAAGAGGCGCGGTCCAATTCAGGCGGGACTAACCTACGTTCCAACACTGAACGGGGATACTTGAAGTCAGAGCTCTTTTCAAGTGCTTTTCTCTTATTTAGAAAAACACCCTCTCTCTTTCTCTCTCTCTCTCTCTCTTCTTTCTGTTTCTCCTTCTTTCCCTTTATCTCTTCTTCTCCTTGGCCCAAACCGAGGAACCATCATCGTCTTTCTCATTCTCCTTTCTCTCTTTTCTTCTACCACCGTCCTCTCGAGATTCGTACTTGTTCAAATAAACTCGTCGACCCCATCAGCGCTATGGTTTACGTTCTTTCGTAAACCACCATCCCCTCCCCCCCTACTTATCATCTCTCTTTCTCTTTCTTTCATTCTATCTTTTTCTTTACGTCAACATCTCTCGTGACGCAAGGAAATGTGATGCTGCTTCTTAACCGTGCCTATCCACCTCGGCAGAAGTAAAAAAAAAAAAAAAARAAAAAAAAAGGCTTTTTACATATTTGTCATTTGTCACAATGCGTGGCGTGATGTTTACAAACTGAGAAAAAAAAAGAACGAGAGAAAGAGAAAGAGAAAGTGAGAAATATAACTTTTTTACTGTCATTTTTCGTTTTATATAAGAAAAATAAAAAAAAATAAAAACAAAAATGTCTAATTAATCAGAACGTTTATTTTTTTAACAACCCTAAAAAAAAAAAAACACTTTCACCTACCCTCACTCTCACGTATTCAAACATTTTCTTCTGACATATATTTCGTTCTTTATTTTCTTTTGCAAAAAATGTATCAAACAATAGAATTATTTCGAATTCAATTAGTATATTCGTCTCGTACAATATTATTATTATTATTATTATTATATTATTTGGGTCAAAAAAATAACTCGAACTTTGTACACGAAAATATAATTCGATTTATACAGTCGACATAAAGTCTTTTTTTTTTTTCTTTCCACTCCCCTAGTCCCCGTTGTTTTTACGTTATGATGTTAATTTCAAAGAATACATCGGTGCCTGTGAGTAGATAACTTCAACGAGTTTTTTCTTTTACGTGTACGTATATCATCTATGCACGTTTGTGTCTATGTATGCGTGTATCTACGTACTTGATAGTGTACGTAACGTATATAAAGCGGAAGAGACTGGCTAGCAAAGAAAAACTTTTTTAACGATTCCTCTTGCGACTCGTTTCAAAGGCTGAGGCTGAGGCCGGGGCCGTTTGCGCGATTCAACGCTTCCCATCGTGGTAAAATTCTGCGTTAAAAGTGGGAGATCAAGGTTTACCAAAGTGTATGAGGGAGTAGGCTACTACTACTACTACTACTACTACTACTACTACTACATCTACATTTTCTTCTTCTACTTCTTTTTCTTCTTCTTTTTCTTCTTTGAACACGAACAAGCTTTAAACTAATTCTCTATTTCTCTTTCGTGAGAGAATCTCAGAAACGTGTAGCAACCATAAATAACTTTATAATGTTTCAAACATATCAATTATTCCTATCGATGACAAATTTTATTCAAATATAAAATACACAATTATGTAATATTTTACAAACGTTAAAATATTTAAATAACCCATAAAGAGAAATGTTAACCAATTGAAGTTAAACCATCCAATCGAATATGGGTCATTAATAAATAAATTTTAAAAGAGTTAATCAGTGAATTTTATTAAGGTCAATGAGTTTATAAAATATTTACATTTACGTTAATATCGAGAAGATAAAATTGATATTTATCAAATAAGAGTTAAATTAAAATTTTATTTTAATTATAAAATCATTTCCATTTGAAATATTTATTAATGTTAACATTTTTTTTTAAACTTAATTTGCTTTTATATAGTAAAAGAATATTGAAATTTTGATAAGCATGAAAGTAGAGCATGATTTTTGAAAATATTGAGAAACCCTCACAAACGGCATCGGATATGAGTTGAAACAAAATTTTCACAAAGTGCCGCAATATAAACGTTGGTTTTGTTTAAACAATTAAAATAAACGATAATCTTATGCACAGGAAATTGCTGATTATATGAAAATGATAAGAATCCCCCTCCCCATATATAAATTTCTTTTTTTTTTCTTATCGATAAATTTTATCTACTCATTCGTCAAAAGGAAACATTTATTTTCATTTGTCGAATGTTTAAAGTTATTTGATCAGTACTATGTTTTTTTGTCAGTACTATGACGATTAAATATATCCTTTATAAATTGTTATTTCCTCCCATTAGTATTTTATTTTTATTATCAATAATAAAAGTAGGGGAAAGAATAAACAATAGAAACTTTGGATCGTTCAAATCGTATTTGAGAATCATTGTGTTAGAGAACTAACATTAAATGAAAAATCACACATGTGTAACGCTTACAGTGGTAAATCACGTCAACGTGATAGCAACACATAACTGGTGGTGGATTCTAGAAATCACGTATACGTGATTGCAACTATTTAAGTATTAATAGTTTCGAAAATCCTAATATTATCAAATATAATTCTATCATTGTATATTTATTTGAAATAATATAAAAAATTATAAAAACACTGCGTTGCAGTGGAATAAATTAAGAAAACTGTTTTCTTACCTACAGAATATAACTTTTTGTTTTTGATTTAACAATTATAATCATTCTATTAATAATAGTTCGTTGGCAAGGGGAAGATAAGTTCTCAATCGAAATTGAATAACGACGTTGAACGTTTAGTTTGATCATGTTTCTATTCTAAGGACTATGTCAGAATGAGCAATGGATTCAATTAATCAAATACTACAAATGGGTTTTCATGAATATTATCATGATACACTATCTTTTGTATACTAAATTTGTTTTACAATTAAATGGATATTTTAATAAATGAATATTTCATTTGAAATCATAATTGTTACTTTTGATTTGAAATACATCTCATATAATATATAAAACATTAATTTCAATATTTATGTATAAATATAAAATAAATGAATATTTAATTTCAAAAAAAAGAAAAAAGAAAAAAGAAAAAAGGATAATTATTATAATTTTTCATTTTAAATTTTAAACAGGTTTCGTTTCATATATTGGAACAAGCTTTTTAAAAATCATTTAATCGTATATTTTAACATTAATACATTAAAATGATATTCTAAAGTTATTTACTTTTTATTTTTCATAATAAATATTGAATATGATAATATCATTATATCCAAAGAATATATGAACGAATAAAAAATAAAAGAATATCATAAATATGCAGCCAAAAACAAACAAAAAAAAAAAAACAAAAAAAAATTGAAAATATTTCCCACCATCCTCTCTTTATTTTATTTTTTCTCCTTTTTATATTTAATCAACAGAAGTCTCATATTTTACTTCAGATTATGCATCACGTTATCGATTATGTGATATAATGTTTCATGGTAAACATTTCTTACAAAGAATTTTCTATAGGAATATCTTAAATGATGGATCTCGTGAGTTTTCAAGTTTTTTCTTTCTTTTTATTATTATTATGATTTGAAAATGGTCTACTCCCCATTTTTTGTGATGTTCTATCCCCCTTTTTTCCTAGGAGAGTGAGAGAGTGAGGTTTTATTTCATTTTCCAGAGATGCACGTCGTGGACGTCGAAAGGCACGATTAATAAACGCCTATCGAGGGTATTCGTCGATTCATGGAGACGTCGACAAGACAATGAAGGAGGAAAAACTAGACGGGATAGGGTAGGTTAAGAGTAAAGGCACAAGGGTGAAGTAAAGTGGCGCCGAAGAACTCCATATGTCCAATGAACGTCAACGATGCTACAAAATTCTTCTTTTCTTTTTTCTTTCTATCTTTTTTTCTTTTCTATCCTGTATCGGATATTAAACTGTTTAATTTGTTTGGTATATATAAAAGATCATTACGAATGAAGATTATAAAAAAAAAAAAAAAATAAATCTATGTGAATGATGATTGAGAAAAAAAATATAAATGAAAATATGTTTAACTTTTGAATAACGATACTAATTTGTCTAAATATTTTTTTTAATTTATTTTAAAATGAAATATCTCCCATTTTTATTTAGTTTTACATTTATTGTAATAAACTATCCTTACTTTGATATATATTTTCTTTTATTTTCATAATAAATAATACGAAGATATTTTTCTCATCTTTTTCTGTAGCACGGAATATTTTAAACAGTTTCAATTTTCCTACGTATACTATAAAAGATCATTGTGTGTGTGTGTGTGTGTGTGTGATTATCTTGGGCGTATCTCAAGAAGTAGAAACGAAGAAAAAGAAAGAAAAATATACGTAGAATGGAAACAGAAAAAAAAAGAAAAGAAGAAAAAAAAACCGAACTTATAGAACAAAACACAGGGAGAATGTTAAAATAAACATACCCGCTTATAATACGACGTGGTGGAAAAAAATTGTCGTACGATAGAAAAGGGGTATGTAAGTTCGTCGAACTTTAAGAAAACTTCCTAGCAGTAGTAGTAGTAGTAGTAGTAGTAGTAGTAGTGGTAGTAGTAATAATACAGATGAAGGTAAAAGAGATAGAGAAGGGTAGGTAGAAGACACGAAAGAAAGGGTGAGTTTCGAACGACGAACGTGAAGAAATGGATGACTCATAGGACGAGATAAATCAACTTGAAGAGAAATACCTTGGAAAAAGAAAAATTCGATGTGTATAAAAAAGAAAAAAAAGAAGTGTCGGGAGAAGTGTCGGGAGAAGTGTCGAAAGATTGGACGATTGAAGAAGGAAAGAGGAAAGAGGAAGAAGGAAGAAAGGATGTGTAAGGGTTTAACGTAGGGATACTACATAAAAATATGCAATAGAATTTTGCTTCCTGAATCTAGGGAAAGTATGGGGAGGTAACTACCGGTGGTGATAAAAGAAAAAAATAAAGAAGAAGAAGAAGGGTGGTAAAGGTACATAGTACGAAAGATGAGATAAAAAAAAAAAAGAAGAAGAAGAAGATGCACCACAACCTGCACCTCTTCTTCCTATCTCTCTCACTCTCTCGTTTTCTCTTCATCTCCCACTAGAGACTTCTTTCGGACTAGGTTTGCTGGCGCCTGAAAGGCAGGCAGCCAGGCGGGCGCCGTTGCTCGGAAAGGGTTTCGCATTTGCCAGACAAGGATGACAACATCTGTCCTCGGTATTTCTCTTTTCAAGTGGAAGCGAGACGAGACGAGGACGATAAAGACGAGAACTGCAGAGAGTAAAAGAGAACGAGAGAGAGAGAGAGAGAGCTCGTTCGCCCTAGTTTGAGAGCATACAGAGTGAGAGAGAGATAGTATCATTTACAAAGGGAAATTCGATGTTGTAGGACAAGGACAGATAATGACAATAGCACATATAACTAGAATGTATGCGAATACTTGAAAAATTACAAATGCCAGAGACAATTATTATCATTGAATACGATAATGCAATAAAATTATTTCAATATTTTGATTCACGATTAGTTTCTATATTTAGGAGATAAATAATATTTTGGATGTATTATTAATTACTTAAAGTGTTATAGATAAGAATGTAGGGATGAATGACAGGTTTAAAGGATAAGAAACATAATTATCTATAGATATCTCATTAACTATAAAGTAAAAGACTATTGTTTTGGTCATTAATTAATATTACAATGTCTTTTATATTTTAACATTTTTTTTCTTTTTTTCCATCATGAATTTTAAAATATAGTGTATATTGTTATTTTATTATTAATTATCAAAAATGAATGGATAATGAATATATAGAATAAAGTTTTGTAAAGATGTATTGAAAAATTGTTAATGTAGAAAGACAATTATTAGTAATTTGATAATAAGAAATTTCTCGTGTTACATAATTATCTCGATAAAATTAGTATATCCGTTGTAATATTAATTATCGAAGATGAGACTAAACAGAAGGAAGATTATTGACAGCGTATCTACAAAATGACAGATAATCGTAAATTACAAACTTTTATAGACAATTATTATCAAATCAATAAAGCAACAATTTCTTTTTATATTTTCATACTTTCATCTCATCGTCAAAGACTCACACACACATAATCGCGTATAAATATCATGAGAAAATTTTACAAATATCGAGAATATAATTTCATTGATCCGATAAAATTGCATCAAATGAAATACATATTTTCTTTTTTATATTTTCATATTTATTTTCTCCATCGTAAAATATGAAAATAATAATAATAATAATAATAATAATAATAATAATAATAATAATAATAATAATAATTTTGTATTATTAATTATCAGAGATAAAAGAAAAAAGAGTGGGAGTGGAATGGATATCGAAATCTACAGACACTCACACATACACATATACAACAATCATGTATTACAATAAATCTCAAAAATCACCGATTCAGTCCAATTATCGTCAGATTCGATAACACATATACGAATTTCTCATATAATTAAAATGCTTTTCACTCCCTACATTCACGTGACGAAAAATTCAAAATAACATTTTTATCATTCATTTCATTGGAAGACATACGAATCTTACCGAAGATGATGATTCCAAATATCTGATAAAAATGTAATTTCTTATTTAACGATTGCATTATTGTGTTTTTATTTTTTTCAAGAGACCCTGTACGAGAGAGTTACGGTTTATTAAATAATATTATTAATTTATGAGCGATAAATGGTAAAAAAAAAAAAGAAACAAGAAAGGGGATGAAGGATCAATATTAAAAATCAAAAGGGAGTCTGATCGTCTAGACTATCTGAATCGGAATATTCCATGGAACAAATCGATAGGTCCGTTGCTCGAAGGAAAACGAGGACACGTAGTAGACCGTACTGAGATAGGAGAGTGTGGGCTGAGTGGGATGATGGGATGGTGTAGGGGGTTAGTTCTTCTTGCGAAGGGGGTGAGTTGAGAAATATTGCTCTTGCAACTAGAAAGAGAAAGAAAAAGAAAGAAAGAAAAAGAGATGGTGATGCCGTGAATCGTCTTAAGGAGGAAGCCGCACAGTACCGGTGGTAAAGTTACATTTATTCGGTTCTACGAGCACGACTAAGAGAGAAAGGTGTTATTTCTCCTAGGGGAAAACTTTCTAACGTAGACAGTAACTGCTTTTTATCCGTAAAAGGCCACCATTGTTCGTGCCTTCTTGCTGTGTCTACTCTTTCCTTCTCTTTTTCTTCTTCTTTTTCTTCTTTGAAGTATAAACACTTTGCGACCACCGGAAGTAAAAAGTTTAAATTTGTAGAGAGAAGGATAGAAGAAGGGCCCCCTCTTATATGTTGGTTGGTAGGTAGGTGTGTATATGTGTGAGTGAACATTTATTCTTCTTACCTTTTTCTTTCTACTTTCTTAAATTAATAGAACAAGTGAGGTATATACAGGATGTTCTCTTGAAAAAAAAAAAAATATATCACTTTACTTCCAAACGAAATATGAAACGGAAGATTTATGTTAGATCTACAAAATTGATAATATTTCTTAGATTTCATTTAAAGATACATTAATCTTTATTTACAATATATATCATTAACAAAATATGAAATTCCAAATATCTGATAAAAATGTTATTTGTTATTTGACGATTGCATATTGTATTTTTATTTTTTTTTATTTTCAAGACATCCTGTACGAATTTACGATACGACAAATTACGATTTAAAAACTTCGATCGTTTGAATATATTGATTTAAATTTCAAATCGTTTAATTGTAGTTGAATTTAGTAAGAGTATTTTTTTAAACGGAAGATTTAATTTTCTTTTCTGACTCATGGAAAAACTATCAACATTCTATCGTAACGATTAAAACTTGGTTTGTTTTCTATCGAGAGAGAAACCCGTTAAAGTAGAAATTTCCTTTCCTATCTGGGGGGAGAGGGGGGGGAAAGGAGATGGGATAAAGAGAATATATATCGTCGCGTAAAGTTTCGAAAGAATTTTTGCTAATTAAAGTTAGCTTACTTTAAAATTGTAGCATCTATTAATCAAGCAACCATGCAATTGGATAACTTCGAGAGAAAATTTATTCTATATACTAATCGTGAAACAGCATATTTCGATTAATTCGTAATACTCACTATTTCTTGTCCGTACTATGTAGCAGATGTTTTCTTATCAATTGGTTGGGGGTTTCTCGTTTTAAGAAACGATCGTGATAAAGGAACGATAACGTACCAATCGAATTCGTTTATCGTCTTGCAACAAAAAGGGGACTTTCCCCCTTTTTTTTTATTATTATTATTATTACATCATGAAAAACGAGTTGCATTCGCGTTAACGTTTGCTCAAGGAATCATTCTAATCGAATAAGTAATCCTATTTCTATTTAAATATTTCCACTAGGAAACGTATTTTAAAGAATGAATGAAAGAAACTCTTTAACCATCGATTAGATATCGTCATTCGTGTTCTCAAATATACTCTTGTTATCTACATAAAATAATATAAAATAGAATATCAGGGTCGCGAATAAATGCAATTAAAAATAAAAATAAAATAAAAACACACACGTAATCTAAGAGACAACGATTTCAACGTTCAGAATCGTGTTAAAGATTTCTTACGAATTTAATTATTTACTTGACTACCATGTGTGTGATGTGTGTGTGTGTGTCTATGATATTAGCTTGATGGTTGGCAGATTCGACAAATCCGACAAATCCAACATATGCGTACGATGCATACATATATATATGTCCTTGCTTCCTATACTCGAGAAGAGAGAAAAAAAAATGAGAGAGAGAGAGACCAACGGCAGATGCAAACGGCGTGGAACGTTACACATTTGCAACAAAGAGAGAGAGAAAAAGAGAAAGACTGAGAAGAAGAAGGGTGCATTGTACCGATTCTAATCGGATTACACGGCCCATTGAAGTCAGAAGTGCGATCTTTTAAAAGGGGCTAACGTAATGCGCTTGTTAAACGTTCAGAGAAGAGAAGGAAGATCGATATTTTCCGCGATGCGCCGTCCGAGGGGGTTTCAACGATACGCAACGCACACGCAAACTCTCCTATCAGCTTCTCTCTCTTTCTATTTCTCTTTCTATTTCTCTTTCAATGTATATATATATATATATGTATATATGGATATCTCTCTTTCAGCCCTCCCAGGTTGGCAGCGAACGCCAGATAATCCGACAGGAACCTCGTTACCCTCGTCCGACAGTGTATCCTGGAATTACCGGACTTGGCGAATTTGTACCGCGCGAATTCAGGGAAAAGGGATCATGCGTCCGCGCTATCTTTGCTCGCTTTCTAGTATGTTGAATCGTGAGATACGGAAACGGTATTATGACCTTTCCCTGTATATAATCGAGAAATTGCGTTTCTCAAATGTGAACATACACATACACACACATACACACACACACACACAGAGTAGGAAAATATTTACACGCAGGGTATGTATATGTATATGTGTGTATATGTACGTACGAGAGAGAGAGATAGATAAAGAGGAAGATGTTACGTTGGGTCTGTTTATTTTTTTCTTTTTTATATCAAGGGAAATCACTCACCAACGAGATTTTTCTTTGTTAGAATTTTTTGTGTTTTTTATTTTTTTGGTTCTTTCGTCTGCCTTGAAAAATTTAACGAGTAACGAGTAATTTTTCCATTTTTCTCTTCCTCCCCCCCTCACTCTATTCTTATGCATGCATGATACGCGTACATGCATACGCATTTTATCGAGCATCTTGTCAATACCAACGTTTAACGTGTGCCAGGATAAAAAAGAAAAGGTTGAAAAATACCACACAAAGGACGGTGCTCGTTCAGATTTCTCTGATAGGAATAATGAACACAGAAATAGAGTATATATATATATATATATATATAACTTAACAAATGCAATATTTTCCTGACCTGCCCTCGATCTGTCAGGATAAATTTCAAACCTTTCTCGTCCCATGTATTTTAAATTGCACGCGACCGCTTATTTTTCTTCTATTACTTGTTAACGTCTTAACTATTTTATATTACCTCTTTTCTTTTTTTTGTGTTTTTTGTTGCTATATTATCGTTGCTTTCACGTATTTATTTTTATTTTTCTTTTTCTTTTTTTCTTTCCCTTTAATATTTTTTTAATCTTTCCTTCTTCTTTTTTTATTCCACGGAGGCGAATACAATGGAGGAAAAGACGTTGGAACGAGGTAAACGAGGATAGAATGCGACTGGCCAACGCGGAAATTGCTATGCAAATTACGAATATGACTGGTTGGTGTGTGCGTTATGCAAACGGAGTTCATTCGTTTCTGTCAACCTTCTATTTTTTTTTATATTTTTTTTTTTATTATTTTTTAGAAAATACACATACCTTTACTTTAGAGGAAGGATATGGTATGGAACAAATGAGGTTGACGTCATATATGATTCATTATTAAATTCAAATATGTGTTGGAATATTTTGACTTTTGAGTGAAAATGAAAACAAATTTTAGCAAATATATAAATTGAAAGAAACAAATCAAAAATAAAATTAGAACAAATGTTCTATCCTTGACCTAGAGGAATGAAATAGTTAAAGAAAAATCGAATTGATTCTATGTAAAATTCACCCTTGCTAGAATTCTCTGAACAAATAAGAAGAGACAATTTTAACGAGTAATTAAAAAAAAAAAAATAAAATACAACGAATAAATAGTTTCTCTTTGATGTTTCGAAGATACACGTGTCTCCTATCATATACAGAAGGGAAGATATAGTAATACAAAAATTAATTAACCACGTACACATTATTGATCAGCTGTAACATGTGAAAAACCTTGTACATTTCACAACGTTATTTAATAATTCAATGAAATAATAGAAACTTTATCGAAATTAATTATATATCAAAATTGAACAAAATTTCTTTACAAAACGATAATCAATTATAATAAATATCATCATTTTAATTAATACAAATTTCTATTGAAATAATAATATAACTTGTTTACATATGCAAATAATAATATACCTGTGATCGATCAATAATGCATTCAGTTTAATTGCAATAGTACACGTTAACGATAGAAGAAAATAATTACAAAAAAAAGAAAAATTAAAAAAAATAAAAATAAAGAAAGGAAAGGAGAATGAAAAGGTAAAAAAAGAATAAAAATAAAAATGATCTTTCCACAATGTCTTGAAAATAAATGACAATTCCTAGTGAATGAACTCGCGATCGTTTATCGTTCCTTACTTGGATGCTTTTCGATCGGTCGCGGTTGGAAGAGCACAGCTAGGATCGGTTCGGCACTTAAATAAAGGGGAAACCCCATAGTCCGGAACTCCGTGGACGTCTAAATAGATGGGCAATGGGTTCTTGAATTATCGCGTTTGTACGACGGTTCGACCTAATGCAATTATTGCCTTGACGGAGTGTATTGCCTCCATTTACGTATTAAATTCAAATTCTTCAACCTACATATATATACACTCATGTATTGCATTTAACTTTAATACATAACTCACACATTTGTATATTTGTGTACAAAAGCTTTCTAGATAACCCGTGAACATTTCAACAAGGGTAGAAACGATTAAATGGATTTTAATCTCGCTTGAGTGGTAAATTTATTCTCATAGAAAAGATTTCTTCTCTCCGTCTTAATTTTATTTATTTATTTAATTTATTTTTTTGTTTCTTTCATCAAGCTCTCAATATAACTCGTCGTGGTTTTCAAACGTTGAATACTTTTCCCCACCTCTCATCCTCTCTCTCTTTTTCTTTCTCTCTCTTTCAATGTGTTATCATAGAAACCCCAAGTTATAAATATGCAAAGGGTAATAAAGAATATCATAAATTCATGGTACGTATCAATGTAAGTACGTTCTAATTCGAGCTCTAACGCGTATATAAACGAGGTTTTATAAATATGTATATGTAAATAATGATTCAACTCTGTGGTCTTCAAAAAAAAAAAAAAAAAACTGCTAAAGCATCAAAATATCGTGATAAAAAAAGAAATAAATAAATGAATGGGATTTATTACAATAATAAATCCTTTAAAATTA
>NW_015148988.1:0-13798 GCF_001465965.1 Polistes dominula | reverse complement strand
TCCTAAAAAAGAATTACTCATGTGCTCGTCAATAATTTATTTAAATAATTACAACCAGTAACTCGTGCCGATTTGGACCTTTCATCCTCGGCATGATTGAGCACTGGAGGGACTTTAAATAAAAACTCATGGTTTAAGAAGTTCTGCGATGGCTCCAAAACACTCCTACTTCGCAGCCAGTATTTTAGTCTGATGATGGAAGACGATACTCGATTTGCCATTGAAGAAGATCCATCGAAGATCCATCGAAGATCCATCGAAGATCCATCCAAAATCCATCGAAAAATTCATCCAACATCTTTGAGAAGAAGAGAATCCATGGTTATATCTGTAATATAAAATAGAAGAAAACGATAAGTTATCTGGAATATTATCCAAAATCATGTTAAAATAAAATCGAATAAAATGTAAATAAAAATGAATACTTACAATGCATTTTAATGAGATGCAGCTCTATTGCACCATGGTAATGCACCTCGCGCGAATCTAATAACCCGGTATAAACGAAAATAAGAAACTATAGATGAGTTTCTTATCACGAAACCGAAATTTTATTATACGACGAACAACACTGACTCTAATTCGCGTTTGATTTTAATTTATTACTCGCCCGATCACTGATTCTAAACTGCACTAATTCAAAGACTGCATTGCTCGCAGTCAAATGCAAGAWCRAAAATTTCACTTCCGGTCACTTCACATGRGCCATTCGTGCACGATTGCAATCTGAAACTGAAATAAAAAACAATACTATTAATATCATTACTATTACAGACAATCATTAAAATTTTTAAGGATTTATTTAATAAAAAAATATACTCACTTTAAATCTTTATTGATGAATGCACAATGGATCTCCTTTCCTTAGGATGACGATGACAATGCACAAATAATGACTATAAAACTGCATTATATTCAGTTAATTCAATTAACACTAGATTTATGGACTGAGCAAAATTAATTCATTTCAAACTTTTTTTTTTACATATATATAAAATAGAAATATTTTAAATTAATTGTAATTTAATAAAATTTAAATTTAATTAACTTTAAAGTAGAATATTTTTTTAAATTATATGGTAATTTTAATTGCTGTAATGAAATATAATTAAATATTTATTCCTCTCCTCTACCCACTTTTTCATTTAAACAATGTTTGTAAATTTTTAAAAAATAGTGAACAAATCTAGTGTTAAACGAATTTCTAAATAAATTTAATTAATAAAATGTGAATACCATTCTAACGATGATCTGAAACACAAATAAAAACAAAATTATATAAATTGTTGTTATATAAAAATTACTATAATTATTGAGAAAATGTTTAATATAAAAATTGACTTACGTTTATTCTTCATTGATGAATGCAGGATGGGTATCCTACCCTTAGGATGACGATGAGCACACGTTTAAACCGAATAAAAGAAACTTGCGAGTTTCTTAACCGAGCAAACGAAATTTTAACATGCGACGATCAACACTGAATCTACTTGTCGACTTTTTTATATTTTATTTTAACACGATGCAACACACGAGAACCTCATTGCCTACGCGCTCGATTGCAATGATTTTCTGAAACAGAAAAAGAAAAAGAACAATTAATATCATTGTCGTAATAAAAATCCATTAAAATTATCATAGAAATGTTTGATAGTAAAATATACTTACTTTTAGTCTTCGTTGATGACTGCAGGATGGGTATCCTACCCTTAGGATGACGATGTATAAAATAAAATGAAATAAAAAGTCTGAAAAGCTGAAACATACTAAAGATTCTATTATAATATTTCCTGTAAATCATTTCTGAAGGCAGAATCACGTTATAAGATAATATATTATAAAGAATCAATGTTAAATATAACTTAATAAAGTGTAACCTAAAAAGTAAACCGTCTTTTTATACCATTCAATCTAATGAAAATCTTTTTAAAGTACTAAAATTTATACGATAAGGTTAGAAATAAAATTATTCAATAATTTACTGTGTAGTTACTTTTGACGATCTAAACACGTCAAAAGACGGAAGGGAAAAGAGATACATTACTACGTTAACCTTGGTAGTGCCGAATTCTCGGTGCTCGGTACTCGGGTAATCGGTGTTCGGGGGTACTCAGGTGTTCGTTGCTCGGTGCTCGGATCTCGGCTGTTTTTCTTTTGTTTTCAGCTGTTTGTTTTTATTTTCATCTCGAGAATTTCCTAGAAATGTATAAACACATTTATGACTGCCTGCAGTTGAATATTTGTATTCTTTTTCTTTCTTTCTCGTTTTCTCTTTCTATAACAATTCTTTTTGCTTTAAAATAAAGAGATAGACTTACCTCGATAGATGTAAATGAAAGCACGATTCTTAGTTTGAGAATATATATTCGTATTGGATTCTCTCAATGCTCGGAAAACTAAAGTAAGAAATAAAATTACATTAGTACAATATAAAGAAAATCAAATATATGAGTGTCGCGTGTACGAGTTATCTATACTTATGTATATATGTCTGTATGTATTTGTATGTGACAGAAATGAAATTTAATACGATATACGATTTTTGAAGACATAATTATGAAAAATAATTAATTGAAGTATCATTAAATATGATAAAAAGTATAGATACCATGGAAAAAAGATAGAAATTAGAAAAAATATTATAAGTTGACTGTGATAATATTTGGCGGGAAGCCGAGAAATGTCGACGATTATATTTTCACGGATATCTTTCGAAATTTTTATTTTTTAGTTTTGAAAACACTTACGTATAAAAATCTTGCTTTTAGTTATCGTTTAATATATAATTTAAAGGCGTAAACGTTAGAAAATATCTTTTAATTACCTGATAATAACGGGACGAGTAAATCTGCTGCAACTACTATAGATGACAAATTCAAAATGGTGGTCACTTTTCCTTCGCGGTACGTTGGCGAAAGATCGCTGTCGTTTCATTGGTTAATTAGCTGATTAATTATTTCGGACTTGAAATGACCAATCAAAAGATTCATCACGCACACAAGCTTAACCGACACACGTATGTAATTCGTCTTCTCCTAGAACCACTTAGTCAAACTCCATATGATAATTTATTTATTAAATAAATCAATTGTAAGTATTCTAACAATAATGAATAAAAAAAAGGAAAGTGTAGACACTGTGAAAACTTTATCGCATCGCACAGAACAGAACCGTACAGAAGACAATCGTACATCTATATAAATATGCATAAAACAATTGAGATCTCTCAGGCATGCCACCATAAATTACATCGATAAATAAAAATTTCGCAGGAATGATCTGCATTATCGATTAGTTACCGACGCGCCAATTTCAATATTTTCAGTATTTTTAATTAATTTAACAATTAAATTATCATATAGAGTTTAACTAACGTGATTAGAAAGAAAGCTGAATTACGTACGTATAAAGCCACATTTTACTTTATATTCAATCCATTTTGTATTTTAATAATAAAATTTATTAACGTATTAAACATTATTTTAATTATTTAATTTATAGTAATGGGAACGTTTTCAATCCAATTCTGGATTTTATTTTTAGTTTCAGAGACATCACTGCGAATGAACAATAAATTAATTACATTAGAATGAAAAGAATGTTAAAATCAGAACGTTATAATCTTGAATTTTCTTTATTAGAGTTTTNTGATAAAAAAAGAAATAAATAAATGAATGGGATTTATTACAATAATAAATCCTTTAAAATTAAATGTGATATAGATTTTTTTAAATGTCTTCTTTTTTTTTGAAATAAATAATAAAAAATATTGGATTGCTTGAAATGTTGGTACTGATATGGGTAACTCGTAATATGCGGGACCTATTTCAGGAGTAGTGGACAAGAGAAACAAAAACAATGAACACACAAAGTTCATATTAACGCGTGTATTCTACTGGACCTTGTTTCATAGTTATAACCACTTTTATGTTTCAATAATCTCTAACAGTTTATCTTCATAGAAAGTCGCTTCAAAATGGTTTGTATTCAAGCATGCAATCGTAGTATCATTTAATTTCGCGGTCTTTCAAAAATTTCAAGCAAGCGCGTCGAATACGTTGACAACTTCTTTTTCTTTTTTTTTTCTTTTATATACGTACTTGAAGTTCTCTTTTCATTACTGAAGTGGTATCCAACATGTTACGAGATACCCTACATACCTGATTTATATTTTTAAATATACATATAATTTTGTTTTAAAATCAGCACAAACTTTTTTCTGAACGAATTAATACATTGAATACGAATATAAATATTTATACGTATAAATATGTATGTACATAAATTTATGATTATAAAATGTTAAATAATTCCATTATGTTGGCAGAAAAAGAAATCAAATTGAACGAGTAAAATTAAGCAAACATTTTTCGTCGTCGTCATGAGTGTTATTGTATTTTTATTTAACGAGTAAATCGATTTATGTAGAAGTATATATTTTAAGTATGCACTTATGTATAATCAGGATTTTATTTCTATGGGTTACGGGGGAAAAAGGATATGTACAATTCTTTCTTACGTATTGCATTAGTAAATGTGATCTTTCTCCTGCCAATAAAAAATACCTACAATATAAAGTTACTTCAAATAAGAATGGAGTATGGTACCCGACCGTTTCAACCAATTACCTGCATTCCTGTTAAGGGTCAATCCGTAATCTCGGAACGGTAAGTACATATGTAYGTATGTAATACATGCAGTATTGTATAAAAGTATAATGCATTTGACGTATTTTTATGTTTCGTATATTTAATAGAATAAAATGTACCCTATATATTCACCCTATACTGGGTGACTCAAAAGTCCTTTTACCGAGAAAATTTAAATAAAATTACAAAATGTATGTATTAATTTATTAAATAGAATTCACAAATATTTGGAGATATAATTCTACAATTCCAGTGGAATTAGTTACATAAAAATTTAATGAAAAACTCTTTAAAAACAATATATATAATTTTAAATATTAATGTATTATTATAATAAAAAATTTGGAATTAAATAAATACTATACTTTTTCCTTAATCTAAATACTCGTATTCCGAAATTTTTAGTTGGAGACACCCTATATACAATACTGCATTTTCCATTCTAGTAGAAAACACGAAAAAAATCTGAAAAGTTAATACGATAAAAATAATCCTTCCCCTTCTAATAAAAAAAAAAAGAAAAAATTAGACAAAGAAATACAAATATTAGTTGACTTTCGTTGGTTGAAACTATAATGCACTTTGGTTTATTTTCAACGGTGGTGAGATTTTCGTGGCTAGAATAGAGCCAGAAATGATGCTAAGCGCGAAAATCGTTTCTGATCCCTTTTACGAGGCAAACCGAGAAACCAGGACAGAGAGAAAGAGAGAGAGAAAGAGAGAGAGAGTCTCGTGTTCTACGTTGGCCGACAAAAAGCTCAACGAAGAGGAGGAGCTTTTCCATGGCGTTTTGTCGGAGTCCGGTGGCTCCGGGTCTCCTGGCAACGAACACCCCGTCGGCTGGACGATCTCCAAGGACGACGATCCGTGTTAACGTCGCGAAATCGTGTCGCCGTTTGCTTTTCACTAACTCACCCCCTTATTCACCACCCCTTCACCCACTTTACTTCACCCCCTTTTCCCGTACAACCCACTTTCGACCTCCCACTTCTCATACTCGTGTCTTTTGCCTTCCACGCTCTAGAAGTTGCCTTTTTTTGCTATGCTTGCCTTGCTTGCTTGCTTACGAGATTCGAACCAATCGATAATTCCTGCTTACGTTCTTCTTTCCTTACTCTTTTGGTTTCGTAAACAAAGAATTCATTTTTATAATGCTTGGTCAAAAAAAAAAAAAAAAACCAAAAATGGTCAAACGTTTATCCGATCTTCTTCTTAAACAATCCCTTATTCGTAATAATTTTTTTATGTGTTAAAGTAAACGATTGTAGCGAAGTAAAAAGAAAAGTATAAATTTTTCATAGTTTCATTATTACTAAGTAATTTAATTATTAGAATTATTTAATAATCGTGCAGAGCTTTTAACTTTTAACTCATTAAAATCCCACACCCATATACGTTTCGTTTGCGATTCTTTGCTGGTTACAGTGATCTCATTTTTATGGAATTAAATTGCATAGTCCTATAAATTCTAACTATTCTTTTCTCTTATGTAATAACTGTAAATATGAACTTTTTTATTTCTAAAAGATATTTAACATTTTTTTTTATTTTACAGGATCATATTTAAATTAATACTTTGAAAGAATATGCGATATAAATTTGTAATATCTTCCGTACTATTAAAACAACTAATTCTACGAACTCATCATTGTCAAATAAAGATTAATATGCTATTAATTAAAATATATTATATATAGTATTAATTTTTAATATCTCACATGACTATTCGCGTAATTAAAAAATAAAAAACATAAGCGTATGGATTTTTCAAATTCACCTTGACCGAATAAAAAGGTTAATTATTTCTATTTAATCAATAAATCCCGTACACAAGTTATATCCTTATGTAGATACATAAATTTTCACTTTTACATCACTCTTATCTTCCTTCTTCTTTTTATTTATCTTCTCTTTGACAATGAATGTTTAAAGAGAGAGAAAGAGAGAGAGAGAGAGGAAGAGTTTAATTGCGAGAACGTGGTCTCATTCGCAGTATGTAAATATAGTCTCTACGATACGCGTATACGTATATGAATATCGTTGGTAACATTAATTGCATACTATGCAAACGTTTAACTAATAAATTAATCGACATTATGCTTCTGATGGTTATAAACTACCACTATACATTTCTCTCGAGGTATAATATTGTGTTACTGAACAATTATTATATGACGATAAATATATTTTTTCTTTTTGTTCAAACTATCTTACTACTCGATAGCTTTAAATTATATTTAACATGATGTGCAATAAAAGTCAGATTAATGTGATTAATTTATAAGCATCTTTTATGATATAATAAGTGCAACGTATTTTAACATATTGGTTTGTATAACCTTGGGGGTTAGTTATAATATTATATTTGTCCTAGATCGATGGGTTTAATTCAATGTATCCTAATGTTTCGCGATACGTGACAATATGGTTATGCATTGTTTGACTTTAGAAAGGGTCAGCAAGAGAGAGAGAGAGAGAGAGAGAAGGTTCACAAAGTGGAATTACACACAGTGCGTTCAACCTGCGGAAGGGTAAACTTGACAGATGCAACGATATCGATTAGGAATACTCCGTCTGGCATGATCAACTAGATATCAAAGGGCACACACGATAAATTTTAGGGTTAAAACATACGAGGGCTCGTATTTTTTTTCTTTTTTTTTTTTCTTATTAATATAATTATACATATGTATATCCTTGGACAGCATGTAACTAACGGTTTAACGATTAAATTATATTATTTATATATATCGATAATATACTTTAGAACATATGTATAACTATATTGATGACGTAGTTGATAGTAAGCGTGACGTAGATGAATATAAACGGAGGATAGACGAAACCCTCTCTCTTCTCTATCGACTCGATATTCCTTCAAGTGCATAATACACGATAATACCTCTGATATATACTTTGAAGTAGGTTCTGATGATGCATACTTCGATACTTAGGTTTCATGAAACTTGAATCAGTTTCAGTTGCTTGTTTACAAATTAACGATTTCTTTTTTTACAATTTGTCATGCGATACTTATTTGGAAATACGTTCATTTTTCTTATTATACTTATGATTAGATGTAAATTACTTCTGATAACGATTCATCTATGCCGATCTAATATATTACAACATTAATCATGAAAGTTAGGGATCGATGCATGCATCATAATTTAAGTTTTATGAAACCTATATAAGTTTCAGTCTACTTCCATATATTTTCAATTTGTAATATGATACTAATGTTGAAAAACATAATTTTTCTTCTAATATTATAGTACAATTTTAATATATTATGTAATAATATTAATTCATGGATATTAAATTATTTGCATTAAAGTATTAAATCATAAAATTTGAAGAATCAATGTTTCCAACATAGTTTCATCGTGTATGAGGTTTCCTCTATATAAGTATACAAAGTGTATCGAAACTATCCAATTACATGATGTATAATTATGCGTTAGACTATCAAAATGGGTAAATGGAAATGGTAAAAGGGAAAGGTAAAGGTCTCTCTCTCTACTTTGACAATTCGAGGATTTTCAATGATCGAAGTAATACGAAATTTGAACAAAGGAATATTTCGCAATGTAACTCGAGAATATATGGTACATTGAGAGGGAGGTGGTGAGAGGAGTAAATGTTGTACAATGTGACGGAATCATCTTTGTCGATTTACATTCATAGATGGTAGTATCTGGATTATTGAACACCGAACAACACACACGTCCTTTCAACGATGTGCTTGGTTGGCTCTAACCAATAGACGGACGATGCCTGTTCGAATGATCGTTTTCGAAAGCGCTTATCGTTTCTATGCTATTGTCACCATCTTTCTCTCCCTTTCCCTCTCCCTTTCCCTTTCTCTCTCTCTCTGTATCTATTTCCCTTGATATCGTTGTTTCCATAGGTGTAGATGACAAGCACTGAATCGAGAACGATAGTAAATCGAGGTGTAAAGCTTTAGGTGTATGCCAACAATCTGCAAAATTTCATACGATATACAACATATTTTTTTCAATACGCGATGAGATTTTCTTTCTTTCTTTTTCTTTAATATATATATATATATTTTTTTATCTTGGAAAGTACGAAGAATAACATCGATTCCGATATTAGATGTTTTCGCTACGTTTATTCGAAGATTAATCCGTAGGTAACGATGAATGGGAACAAAAAAAGGAAAGAAGAAGTAGAATAGACTAGAGGGATCGTAAAAAAGGTCATTTATTTACTAATGAAATATTTTAACTCTACTGTAGTAGATATCTTCTCTTACTTTGCGAATTCCTATTAAGTATCATAAATATTTCTATGATTGTTTTTATAAAACGCGCGATTTTACTATCGTACAATGACTTAAAAAGAATTAAATAATAAAAATACGGAGGGAATTTTCTGTTAATAATAATTTCATTTGCATTTCATATCAACATTGTTTTCTTATTCAATAGGGTGCTGAACAATTTGAAGGGATAGTTAGCTAGAGGCCACTAAAGTTTAACGGACCTGCCCTTTGTTTCCGTGGAAAATGAAAATTTTCTATGAAGCGAATTGATACACACTACGTCTAACATATTAATCGCGTTATACGGTAAATCTATTTTTATTAAATTACTTTACATTATATATATATATATATATATATATATATATAATATATTTTAATTATAAATTAAATAAAATTTCCCTTTTTTCTTGATAGTATTAATAGTCGAATGTTTTTCAATCTAATGGAGTAATTAAGTAATGGAATAAAAAGAAAATAAAAAGAAAAAAATACATTTAATATACACCTGTATAAGCATTTAATTGCAATCTCAGGAAAATGTCTTTGAAAATTCTTTTATTTCGCAAAAGAGAAAAGATCAACGTATAGGAGTCTTCCTTTAAGGGTAAAATGAAAGTAAAAGCTAATTAAGTGCACTTCACTTTGATAATTATATTATCTTGCGTCTAGGTAACCGTAAAAGCGTATTACGACAATGTATGGTACATATGTAAAATACTTTAAGTATAATATATATAATATATAAAATTGTATAATTTAATTAAATCGTATATACCCTAAATTTTATAGTTAAACGTTTTTGAGTAAAACATATAAAATAAATTTTATAATACCAAATAGTTTTAAAAAATAACCAATTTTTCTTATACCTGTTACATATTTTAATTGAATACTTAATCTACTAGTTTCTCGCAAATTCATATATTACCAAACTAAAGTACACAATTTAGCTTTCTTTCATATTTCAAGTAATCTATTTAATTTTTTTCACGTATTTCAATCTATTTGTCTTGTTTTAAATTTACCTATGTTCCCTGCCGAAATGTTTGACCCTATTCTACGACGAATCGATGCTAAACATTGAACGGAAGATGAAAATATATATCTCTCTCTCTCTTTCTTGCTGAACTTGTTCCAAGAAGATAGTCGACGAGATAACATTTGCGAATGGGTATGTGGGTAAATTGTTCGTACGTGTAGCCGTAAACTTCTTGGAAAATACATGACGTTCGTTCTTAAACGAGGTCATGTATCGATTTCTCGACGCATCGTCCTGTCTCTTTTCATCTATCTTTCTCTCTCTCTTTTTATCTTTATGTCTCTTTCTCGACGCATCGAAGAAGATCGTCGAATTCTGGGGTAGCATGCATTTTTCCAACCTAATTTACAACCTGTCAAATCTACGTGCCACCCTATCGCTCAGACACTCATATCGCGGAAAATATGCATAATTCATAGACTACGTCATGTGCTCCTATATATAAATACATATACATATATATATATATATATATATATATATATATATATATATATATAATACATACACAAGCATTATATACTAATATATAAAGGGTGTCCCATAAGTCACTTTATCAAACTAAAAAATTATCATTTTATTACTTCCTAGAGTATTCTTCTGGTAACATCGTTGGCTAATACTTTCTTAACAACATAATAATTGGTTACTTATATTTTGAAATATTAACGAAATGAAGTATTATCGAAACTGTAAAATGATTTAATGTTGGAGAGGATAAATTTTTAGTTGGTTAAGCGATTATTAGAACACCATGTATATATATATTTTATATATGTAATGTGGATGTATAGGTATAATTTTATGAGTTATATATGTACGATATATATATATATATATAATATATAAAATTTCAACGAGGAACCAACGAACGAACAGATAGAAGGAGAGAGAGGGAAGATCGAAAGACTACTTGAAAATTTGTTCCTCGACGAGATTCTATGCAATGTAATGGTCCTTATTTTAAGTATTTTTAAATTTTTATGTTTTCACAGGATTCATAGGAATTCAAAAGAATAAAACAAAAAAATATCCACCAAGTTTCAAGTTTCTATCTCAAATTTAATCTTTGCCGTATAGCAATATAAGTTCCCATTTTAAATAATATGGAGTATTTGGCTTCAAAACACACTTACTTAGCAGGGAGTATTGTATTCTGACAATTGTGAAGATCCATCGAAGAATTCATCCTACATTCTTAGAAAAGGAAGAAAATTTATGGTATTATATCTACATAAAATAGAACATAACGATAAATTATATAAACAATACCATAATCAAAAATTATATCTGCCTTCAGAAATGCATATATATACATATATTTTTAATAGTAGATATTTAAGGTATTTTAATGCAAGATGATTGAAAAGGTAAATCCAACGATGATCACCTGTAACAATAAGAAAACTGTATTAATCATAAGATCAATAAACATAGGCCTAAAATACAAGTCGCCAAAGTAGTAGATGCACTTTTAAGTTTACTTCTTTATTTATTTTTATTAAATCTCTATTTCACGTTACCTACAATAAAATTTTAATGCGTGATTTTATACTATAATATATAATAATTAAGAAATGGAAAAGCTTTAAATATATTACGTTATTAAGGAAGAAAAAAAAAGAAAAATTATTTTAATCATTTCATATTACTTTTATACCGAGTTCTTTATAAAAAAAATAATTGCAAATATAATTAATATTTGATCAAAGTTAAAAAATCTTAAAGATAAAAAAAGGTAAGAAAAATTATTGTCATGTTTAACGAACGTTAATTAATTTTAATATCTAAGAAAATGCAAATCTAAAATAGTTTTGACTCTATTAACTAACAAAAAATTTGTGCATCATTTAAACGATGATTTAAGCATGAGTTTGGCGTAACAAGGAGATGGAATGGTTCATCATCTCCAATTACGACTACAAATTAATGACGAGCAAAAAAGGTAAAACAATAAAATATAAAATATGACTATAGAGTCATTCTCTAAAGGTTCGAACTTGCTGTTGAACCTTTGAAAATAACTCAATAGCCTGTAGTTGCCCTCTTGAGCCACAATTAAGTGGGGGCCTCTTCGGCATTAAGCCTCTTCTTTCTTCATTCCATAAAAACTGCATTTGGACATTTCCTACGTGCGAGCAAGATAAGATCTTTCATACTAATTTTGCAAATGAACTTTGTTATGATTCTAATTCTCAATTATTCAAATATTAATTTATATTTCCCGTTTACTTTTCTAGCTCGTGGACCATCAATGAACTCAGATTTCATTGATCATACACGAGCACATTTAATCGAATGTCCAAGCAGATAATATTATCCCTCGATGACCTAATAACACTTCGCACTTTTAACATCGAGTAATAAAATCGAATTGAAATAAATAGTGCAATAAATGTAATGCATTTTTTTGCAATACTTTGTTATATTTAATTATATCAAATATTTCCAGCTGTAAGACGAAATCGCGACAGTGCGTAGTGCTAATCCTGAAATACTTAAAACTAAGTATCAAATGCATCAAAGAATTTGCGAATTTGATTCGACTTTATCTCGTTCGAGATAAAATCGAAGTAGAAATGAATCTTTCAAATGRTTGCAAATACMTTTGAATCATGATACATAATAAAGATCACAGAATAGTTACAAAATAAATTAACAAATCAAACATAATATAGAATGAGATGATCAAATTTTGTAACAATTCTGTATAAACCAGGAGGCGGAATTTCCACTCCGGAGTGGAAGCAAGAAGTCTAATGCCTTTCCTGGATCCTACCTACTTAAAATTAAAATTTTCACATTCATTCAAAGAAGTATGCTACCTGCCTGCCTATTACCCATATTNTGGGTCAGTCTATTAGTGTATTTCGAAGAGGAAGGTACTCTGAAAATATGTTCCGTACTTTTAAACAATAATCGATAATTCTATCCATTAATTAACAATTATTTTAATATTCTTATACACTCTTCTTATACTACAAATAATTTTTAGTTTCAGAGTCATCGCCGCACATAAACAATAAATTAATTACATTAGAATGAAAAGAATGTTAAAATTGAAACGTTATAATCTTGAATTTTCTCTATTAGAATTTTAATTACCGTTACAGAAATAATCAACATAAGAAAATTCATAAACAACTTTCTAATCAAAGTTTTGTTTTAGAACACAATGGGTCAGTCTATTAGTGTATTTCGAAGAGGAAAGTACTCCGAAAATATATTTCGTACTTTTAAACAATAATCGATACTTCTATCGATTAATTACCAATTATTTTAATATTCTTATACACTCTACTTATATTACAGCATAATTTAACACTCGAAGTCATCACTGCGCATGAACAATTAATTATATACATTAGAATAAAAAGAATGTTAAAATTGGAACGTTATAATATTGAATTTTCTTTATTAGAATTATAATTACCGTTGCACACATGATCAACATATATGAAGTCATATAAACAACTTTCTAATCAATGTTTTGTTTTAGAGAACAACAGGTCAGTCTATTAGTGCATTTCGAAGTGGAAGGTACTCCGAAAATATATTCCGTATTCTTAAACAATAATCGATACTTCTATCGAGTTATTAATAATTATTTTATTATTCTAATACACTTTAATTATTTTTTAGATTGTTTCAACGCATATACATTGGTTTAAACGTTACATACCTATTAAGGGGACCTTCTACTCTGCAATTTAAAAAAATTTTTTTTTTTTTTTTACATTTTTCGAATGTATATATATGTAGAAATATTGTGTTAAAATTTCAAAAAGATCCGATGTCTCTAACTACATTTTTGGTGCC
>NW_015148987.1:2285354-2325882 GCF_001465965.1 Polistes dominula | reverse complement strand
ACTCGACGTTAAAAGTGCGAAGTGTTATTAGGTCATCGAGGGAAATTATTATCTGCTTGGACATTCAATTAAATATTCTCGTGTATGGTCAATGAACTCTAAGTTCATTGATRGTCCACGAGCTAGAAAAGTAAACGCGAAATGTAAATTAATTTTTTTAATAATTGAGAATTAGAATCGTAACAAAATACGAGTTCATTTGCAACATTAGTATGAAAGATTGTATCTTGCTCGCACGTAGGAAATGTCCAAATGCAGTTTTTATGGAATGAATTAAGAAGAGGCTAAATGCCGAAGAGGCCCCCACTTAATTGTGGCTCAAGAGGGCAACTATAGGCTATAGAGTTATTTTCAAAGGTTCAACAGCAAGTTTGAACCTTTAGAGAATGTCTCTCCAGTCATATTTTATATTTTATTGTTTTACCTTTTTTGCTCGTCATTAATTTTTAGTTGTAATTGGAGATGATGAATCATTCCATCTCCTTGGGACACCAAATTTGTGTCTATATCGTCCAAAAGATGCATATGTGTTTAAATACTTTGAGTCAAAAGATTTAAATTTCATTATTACATTTTGAAGCCTAGTTATCGTTTTTTAAATATTTAAGTAATCTCTATTTTTTTTTATCTTTAAGATTTTTAACTGTTATAGTATTTTATTAAATTTTTAATTTTTTCTTTTCTATATAATGCAGTCTAAAAGTAATTATCATAATAATTAATGAATATTATATTCTCTAGTAATTTAATATTTGTACTTCTACTTTTTTATTTTTATTTTTATTTTTTTTTTTTGTAAATGTAAAATCACGCGTTTAAATTTAGTTTCATTGCTACGGTAAATAGATATTTGATAAAAATAAATACAGAATTTAATTAAAAAGTGCATTTGCGAATTTGGCGATTTGTATATCAGGCAGTTACTGTATCACTTGATTATATGATTAATATAGTTTTCTTTTTGTTGCAGGTGATCTTCGTTGGATTTAACAACAAACCTTTTTGATTCTCCTCCATTTGATATATGTATAAATGCATTTCTGAAGGCACACACGCATTTAAACACTAAATATTAAATATATATATTTAGAAGTTTGTTATTATAATGTTATGTTAAATTTAAATTCGAATTTATCTTCAAATATATTTTTTATATTTTTCTTTAATATATATATGTATAGAAGTTGATCTAGTCAATAGATAAAGCGACAAAGGATGATTCGTTTATTGAGTATTAGTTTCTATGCTTTAAGGGATAACATTATATACCATTCGTATAATTGCCTGGATATCGGGATGTGTTTTATTCCTGTGACACTAAAATATTACGGTATCCGCTTCTCCGTGTCATTCCATCGCTCTATTTTTGAACACCGGAGAAGCTTCTAGGGGGAACTTGTTTTGAATCCTCTCCGCCTCCTCATAGCGAAAAAAAACGACAGCTTGAAGTTGCTTGAAGAAAAAAATTTTTACTCTTCTCTCTTTCTTTCTTTCTTTCTTTATTTATTTATTTCTAAAAACTGTATCTATCTGTCTGTCTCTCTTGCTTTTTTTCTTTCTTTCTCTTTCATCATTTCCATTTTTTTTTCTTTTTTTTTTTACTTTAATTAGGAAATAGAGACGAAACGTTAAACTGCTTGTTGCATTTAAAAACATACACACTCACCACTTTAAATGGATTTTTATCCTAAATCTTAGTAGAAACCTAGCACCCAGCTTTTGATACCCAAGAAGAGTCATTTATTTTTAGGATTAGGAAACGTGACTTTAGCTCCGGGATTGAATGAATAGAAACCGTTCCACTTCATCGCTGAGGGATTTCTTTTTTTAGTATCAACCAACCCATATGTTTTAACTGCTTAAAAACTGCACTTTTTAAACGAACGAACTACTACTTTTCTTTCATATTAGTTCGTCTTGATTATTCTATTTCTTTTTTTTTTTTTTTTCAATATGTTCGAACCCACAACCGGAAGGAGACGTAAGATCGAATGAATTTTTTTTGCTTTTTTTTTTTCTAAAAAAACTGTAAAATCAAACGTTTGGAAAAACTCTAAGGCAAGGTTTTAATTATTCAAACTCAAAATATATAGGTCTTATAGTGAATGAACATTCCACATCGTCGTGGTAAGCATGGAAGAGCCTAACCATCGACTAGTAACCCTCTCACTTATTTATAGAACTATTAGACTTGAGTTAAGCACGCAAATTGAATGGACCACGTTGAAGAGATGAACATTTTCCGAATCGCGTACCGTAACGTTGTCGATCTAATGCTTTTACCTTGTACCGGAAATTAATAGATATCATACGTATATATATATCGAAAACATAATTTCTAAATCTAATAATTGACAGATACTCGATAATATCGACAATATTTATTCTCGTTAATAAACGTACTACAACGTGGTTGGAGACACGCCAAATTTGGCAACTGCATTGACAATTTTCGAAGGAAATTCATTCTACACGAATCCACAAACGTCTCAAAAGGATTTTCTCTTAATCTCGTTGAAGATTCATTGATAAGAAAATTACAATCTAATTCTAATTATTTTTCTTATTATTCGACAAATAAATTACTGTTAGTTATATATTATTATATTATATAATATATTATTATATTATAATATATATATATATATTCTTTTAAATTATTCTTATGAAAAGTAATCGAAATAATTAGTATTTAAAATCAAAAAGAAAAAGAAAATAAAACAAATACTTAATAGAAAAAAAAAAACAGGAAAAAGGAAAGGTTAGGAGAGGGAAGGGGTGATTAGTAAAAAGGAGGGATGGAAAAGAAAAAAGAAAAATCGAAATAAAATACGATGTAAACCTTTTTCATTTGTGTGGGTAGTTCTGATGTTAACAAAAATTGGAGGGGGTTAAAAAAAAAGATAAAAGTCAGTTGTCGGTCGTGTTAGTTGCTTTGTCGTCGTCGTCATCGTCGTCAGAGGGTGGGAGAGGGGCGCGTGCGCGGAAAGCGTCGCGACGCAAACCCACCAGACGCCTTCTTGAATGAAACCGTCGCGGGGCAGTCAGTTCGCATCAAGGCGTCCACCCTCGCTTTCACTTTCACGGACTTTATTCTCGTATGAATCTCTGAGCTCATAGACATCAGCTACACGGGGCCCCTGTGACGAACAACACAACCAATCAATTTTTTTTCCCGACCAAACACACGGTTATAAATCCGTAATTGTATATTTTTATATCATTTTTTAATCCGAAGATGCCAACTTCAGGTAGGACAAACATTTTATCATTTTTTCTTTTTTTATTTTTTCATTCACAAATTTTTCATCGTCATATTCAATTTTCATCGTCATTCATTTTCTCATTTTTCATACGTTGTTTTAATATATCGAAATAATTATAATAATAATAATAATCATCATATGTTAWTATTAACAATTGAATTATTGTAATATGCATATTAATGTTTTATAAAACAAAATAACATTTGTTTCTAGCCAACTGACAGATTTTTCTGACGCGTATTAAATTTCTTTATAAATGGTATATTAGAAGTATAACTTTTTATTTTTTATTTTTTTTTTTTTTTTTTTAGAACGTTTTCAATCAAATTTAACTAAACGGTGTAAGATTTGAAGAAAAAAGAAAAACAAACTAACAGAAACTAGAAAAATATTCATTCGTTTACGTGAACCAAAAAAAATGATCGATTCTTTTGGTATGGATACGATTGCTGTGATCCCCTTTCCCCACCCCCAACCCATCCAACCTATTTCATCATAGCGAATCTCGATCGTTGCATATTTTCTTTTCGATCGGTGCCGACTAGATCGACCTCGTTGATTTTCTAGCCAAGTAAAACAAACTATAAGCTGCTAACTAGACATTCGTTCGAAATTAGGAGATGTATGGGGATGGGTGAGAGGTGAGAGAGGGGTGATCGTACAAACAATCGAAGGGGGTGGGGAAAGCAGTGTTGGGCCCTATCTACTTTTAGGTTAACATCAGTAGGTTTGTTCGCGATTTTTCAATACTTTTGATCCTCCTCTCAACACCCCTCTACCCACCCTCATCACGGGTAAAGCAAAAGAAACGTTTTTGTTTCGCGAATAACCATAAAACGTTGCTGCCATTGGCTGCAACGTGATATATCTAGATTCATTTTGGCAATTAATCAACTAAGAAAATATCTTTTTCGAAATATCCATAGAAATAATAATTTTGAACGAACGAACAAACGAACGAACGAACGATGATCGATTGAAAGATATATTTAGGTTAGATTAGAAAAAAAGAAAAAAAAATATTACTCAGGATTATTACGATAATATATATAATAAATAATAAATAAATATGATAATAAAATAATATATATAATATATTAAATAAAAAATATTATGTATTATTAAAAAATAATATATAAAATATAATATATAAATATATTTTTTTATTTATGATCGTAAAACGTGTTATCTATATTTATATATATATATATTTCGTTTCAAATAATTTCATTTATGTTAGTTCCATTAAGTTTGATCAGTTTAAACATTCCATGACCTAGATAAATGAAGGACACCTTGTTTACGTGGATCACTAATCTTTAATTCAATCATGCTCGCAATAAAAGGGTCTGCTACTAATACTACTACTACTACTACTCGTGTTAGGTCTCTTTTACATTAGTTAAGTCAGTAAACCGTGCTGCACTGACAGCAACCCTGAGGGCAGGAGGAAGAAAGAGGGTGTCGTATTTGTCGTGTAAATTAACGCCCTCGGTTGACCGCTAATTGTTTGGACAGTCGTTTTGCGGACATTGGATCTACACCGATGAAAATGAGAAATACGGAAGGGTATATATATATATATATTCTGTCCCTTCCGTATTTCTCATTTTATATATATATATATATTTACACAGTACATATACATAAGTACTTTGTTAGAAACTCAAACGTTCGTGAATTCATTTCTTCATTTATTTTAAAATAAATTATAAATGCATTCAAAGTTAAAAAAAAAATATATACGCACACATACAATAAATATTTCTCATTGAAAATATTTATAATAAAATTATAAATAAAATTACAGCATAGATGAAATAAATTTGTTCATCTAACTTAATATATTGTATTACTCACCAATTTAGGATAATAATCGTAATACGACAGCAGGGGTTCGAAATTATTCTTCGTTGATTACGTCTATTAATAAAAAAAAAATAATTATATGATCCTCGATTAATACCAACGGAAAGGGAAAAATATCCTGAAGTCTTATATATTCTTGTTTAATAATAAAAAAAAAGAGAGAAAGAGATTAGTGAAGATTTTGCGGAAAAATATTTACGGTCAAGCGGAAGTAAGCTTCTAGTTTCAACACAGAGAAAACCCACTACCATGTGTGTAGTTTCCAGGAAAATTTAATTAGGCGAAAACCCAAGCAGGTCCGTGCTTAGTTACACGTGTATGAATATTTCAATATTGGTCTCTATTATGTAGATATTATTAACCTTAGAGTTTATTTTAAAAATTCGTCAAAAAGTTTTTACCATTAATTAAATTTTATTACTGTTAATTAAAACGAGAAAGAACAATTTTTAATTTTTAATAATCTTTCGTATAAAAAGAAAAGATTTTTTTACTTTTCCAAGTATTTTTAATAGAAAAAAAAAGAGATATATATATATATATATACATAATGAAGATGGTTAAATGGGAAGATGAGATGAAGATGATGAAGATGAGAGTAAAACAAAGGGTAGCTTGTAAGAGGATTGACTAACCATAAGCTATTAGCAAATGGTAGTTCATACTGATTTGATCGTACATGTTAAAGATTCGTACACATCATCATCATCATCATCATAGCATAGATATGAGTTAACGTTATATAAGGCGGTCCTAATATAGCGAATACTTTGCTGGACCTTAGCCATATTCATAGAGGAAAGAGAAAGATAGAATATATTAACACGTAGGCAGAAACATAAAGAAATTTATCCTCAAAGATTATGTCAATTTAAGGTATATATATATATATATATATGATGTTATTCAATTAGAATGAAATACATAAAATAATAATACACGAACATTGTGCGAATAATACGATAATGAAGAAAATGATAATGAGAATGAGAGAATGAGAATGAGAATGAGAAAGAGAAACAGGCGTGTCCTTCGAGAGGTTTACCTTTCACTCCGATGTAGGAGAGGGTGGGTGAGGGATCATTGAACTTCACAGTTCCAGTAGAAACGATACTAATTGCTATTAATGTTGTTTCTTCCACAATGTTTTTTTATATCTTAAAACAACAGGTATTCTTCGAAAAAAAAAAAAAACTAAGAATGGGTGAAGGGGATTAGAAACTGGGTTTAAGAAAATCTTTTGTATTGATGAGTCCAAGTGAAAGAAGACCTAAGAAACTATCTTTCAGAAATGATATTTAGTTTTTCATTTCACGTTTTAAAAAACATTTTTCTCTTTCTCTCTCACGCAAGAGTGAATTTTAACGATTAATCTCGTGGCTCGTATCCAATGATCGTACGTGTCGATAAAAATAGCGATGAATTAAATTCGTCGAAATCGAGTTTAAAAATTTCTGTGATATAATCTAAATCTGAGTGTGTTTGTTGTATGTTGTACGATTAAGAACGACAACGACAAAATTAAAAAAGAAGTGGCTATAAGCTTTTGCAACAAAATTTCAACTTCTATTCTAAAGAAAGATAGAGTTTTCTGAGATCTTTGTAAAAATACACAAACGAAATGAAATAATCGATAAATCAATCGTCTCGGGTTGGTCCCTGGTTATCCTATACCGATACCGGATACGTAAAAAGAGATCTTGCGGACCTTTTACGATATTGTAGAAAAAAAAGAAAGAAAAAAAAATTCTCCCTCGGTTAGAATTCTTTTTTCGAATTGGCGCGTATATCTCAGCAGCCGTTTGGAACTTTAAATTTAGACGGAGCGAAGGAAGATTTCACTGAAGCTATCTTTCTCTCTCTTACTCTCACACTCTCACACTCTCTCTCTCTTTTCGGCGTATCTCAAGGTGCACGTAATAGAGGAGAAATAGCATAAAAGCAACGATTTGAGAACGAGCCGACTCCCCACGTTCAACCAAGTAAACTTATCGTTGTATCTCTAAACCTCGTCAGTTATAATATACATACCTGTGTACGTGTACATATCTATGTTTGTAGTAATAGTAGTAGTGGTGGGTAGCACTAGAAAACCGCTTCGTTTTTCATTTTTCTTACAAAATGGCGAACTATAGCGCCAATTCGCTACTTCAAGTCGAATATATACCGAAATATCTTAAAAGTCAAATCTTGTTATACGTCAATGTATGTGCATGTACAAATACACATGTGCTTGTGTGAAATGATAATTAAATAACGAATTGATTCGTACGTTGAATCGTATATTTTCTAAGCTAAGAGGTGGTGACGGGGTGGTGGGAGGAACTTGGCACATTGGATCCGCCATTGTTACGGGCGTTTGTTCGTTCGTTCGTTAGAATTCAGTCTCGTTGTTGAGAATAAATTAATGCTCGCTTTGTCCACCCCCTTTCCTCTACCCACCTACCCAATGGTTTTCATTCTTTTTACTCTATTTTCGCGCGTGCATGAATTCTCCTTTCTTTTACCTTTCTGTGCTTGTTTCTTTCAACCCTCCCCTTCTACTCCTCCTCCTCCACAAACCTGGCCAGTTTGCTTGACGTTTGCTGTCTTTTAGCTTTGGCTTTTTGTATAAATTTGTTCGATGATGAAATACAATCGGAAAGGAATATAATCCACTCCGTATGTTTGTGTTTGTGTGTTGGGGAAAAATCTGAAGAAAAAAAAGTAACTTCGTCCGTGTCAATCCACAAGTGTGTTGGTCGAGGGTGTGTCTTTTTCCGCTTTGCTGCCGCTTAAGTAGAGTTCGCCAGCAAAGGGGAACAGGCCGACCCTCCCCCGCATTATTAAAAAAAAAAAAAAATAGTGGATTACTTCGTTCTTTTTGTTTTCTTGTATTTTTTATTTATTTCCTCTTTTCTTTTGTCCCCTTCCCTCCTCCCTGTTTTCTCTTCTTCAAAGGACCAATTGGGTGAACTGAACAAAAGGGATGATATTTAATTAATTATGGAGCAAAATATTATGTTGGTAAGTCACGCGTTTCTTTTTCTTTTTCTTTTGATTCAAGTAGAATAAGTAATAAGTTTTTTTGTCGGTAACTTTTTGAGGAATGAGATTCTATTGCGTTTGAAGTATTAATAACGAGAGGGACACATGCATAAATCCGCATCCCCAGGTGCAGTAGCAACGCGTGCCACCGAGCACGACGTATTAATATCCGTCTCATGTGCTTTAACTCGATATCGTATTTCTCGGTCATTCGATCGGCTAAGTTTATAATTTCCCTCTTTTTTCAAATATTTTTCGTAGATACAAATTTTATACGAATTGTTCTTATTTATTTATTATTAATTGTTCTAATGAAAAATTGATGATGAATACGAATAATGTAAAAAGAAAGAAAATAAAACAGAATATAAAAGAATAATTTGAAAAGCATTTATTTAGACTGGTTTGGTAGTTGGTAGTATTAGCAGTCCATTGCCGAGTTAGAGGTATATTTTCGTCCGGACGTCGAACGACGAGCTTATTCGCGATTCGTTGACTCCCTCGCGAAAGTTATAACGGAGTAGGTATCTCAATCTGCCTCTAAAAACACTCACTTACTTTCTCTCTCTCTCTCTCTCTCTTTCTCCACTCTCTTCTATATAAACGAAGATAGAGAAAGTAATGTCGCGCGCATGTCCGGTTATTTATGTAAGTTACAGAGAGATACGAGATATTATATTACCAAGCGTTTAAAATCCTTCCGTGTACATGTCGGCCGATTAATCATCGATTTTTCTACTTCCATCAAAGAAACTCTAATACCACTCACTATCTTTGTATATAAAAGGTATTATGTAGATAAGAAGAAGGAAGAATATCGATAACAATGTTTCATTACAATTTTTAACTTGTATAATAAAAATAATAATTTATAATTTAATAATTACGATTAACATCCAACTGTAATTTAATTTCTTTTAAGTACCATGCTAATAGAACAATTCAATTGTACTTTTCGTTTAAATCATTTGGCTACTTTTGGCATGGTTTCATTGTTTTCACAGATGTTACCCCATCATAAAAATATTATAAATAAATCTATCTTTTTGTGTTTCTCTTTTTACACACTTTTATCAATCTTGTAACTATGTCAAATGGTGAATGGTTACTTCATTAAGTGTACGATAAAGAGATTAAAGTGGTATCTCCTCTCTTGTTTTTTTTTGTTTCTTTTAGCACTTAAAAAAATGACAAGAGAGAGAAAGAGAGTATCTCATATCCAATAATTGATAGCTCATGGTCTGGCTCGTTACACGTGACACGACTCTAAGCAGTCCTTTCGTAACGGGAGTGTGTGTTCTAACGTTAACGATGAGTTGGGCGTGACGAGACGTAATCTCTCGGTTAGAGTCTTGACGTTTGATTGGCAAAGCAAACAGTGAGGATACATTCGTATGCGTGGGTGTACAAATATCCACAGTAAGATCTATGCGTTAAGAAATCTTCTTCAATCTTAATCGGTCGAAGAAGGGGATCTTAACTTTAACAAAAAAATAGTATTATATTAAATCAAATAAACGACCATTTACAAATATTTATTTTCAGCGTATAAAATTTATTATAAATGAATATATAATAAGCGTGTTTGCGTGTGTGCGAGTATGATAAAAATAAAAAAAATGTTCAATAAGAAGATGATGGTGAAAAGGACGTATCATAAATCATATGAAGATCTTCAAGATCATCGGGATCATCGTTCTGCGTCACACATCTCTTAAACCCACGCAAACAATTTTCTGGTAAATAATTTCAATCCTTAGTATACGAGTTTTACTCGTGAACGACGACGATGACTACGATGACGAAGCTAAAGATGACGATGATTATTTCTGTCTTTAGGTAAGGAAAGTTGAAGGAAGATAAAATGTCAACTAAACCAGGAAGAGAATCCTACCAGAGTGGAAATGAAATGTAAGAAATCCGTATCATTGCTGACAGATTGTCATAGAAAATTATTTAAATCCTAACAAAGGTAAATTTCCGATGATAAACTATGAATTATTTATTCTTGTTATTTTATTATTATTCTCTATCTATCTCTCATTCTTTCTTTGATTTATATAAAAAAGTGATCTATTTGACAGGTAGCACGCGTGCATCCACAATTCAAAGAACACAGAGCTTAGGAAATCTCGTTTTCAACCCCTCCTAGCATCAACTCATTTGAGAATGATTTACGATATTAGACTTACGTGTTAGAGAAAAGGAAAATTTACATTGTCAACGGTAACCCGCAATTGTCCATGCTGACTTTTTGTCAAACAAAGAAGACCAAAAAAGAAAGAGGGATGAACATCTGAGGCAGAGAAGTTATTTTGTAACGCGTGTGGCCTTTCAGCTTGAAAGAAACCTACCTACCTACCAAGCAACCAACCAACCAACCTACCACCATCACTGTGATTTATAAGATCGCAAAAGAGACGAGAGGGAACCCGTACTTTCTTCATTCCTGAATCCTACAACTCCGTGATGCATTTCGTCTTTTTTACTTTTTACTTTTTCTTTTTTTCTTATTCCTCTCCTCTCTTTTCCCTTTTGTTTCATTCTTCTCTCTGGATTTTCTGGAATTCGGTTCATTACGCCTACGCTTTATCTCTTCAATTATCCTAACATTGAATTTATATTGATAATTTATATCCACGCATACATTCATTTTTTTTAAAAACTCTACTAAGGAATTTCATTTAATTAGCGTAGAACATTGTAGTAACTACGTGTATATATATATATACGAGCAGAATGTCAGAAATCAAATAATATATTTGATATATATTTTAATATTAAAAAAAGAAATTTATCATTGGGAAAATATTTAATAAAAATCATTTGTGAAGATATTAAACAAAACAAAAAAGATTTAGGAGCTACAAATAAATATGTGGTAAGATACCTACCGTCTTTGAAGAACAGAAACACGTTTTAGTATGAGATTGAACGACGACGTGCTGCTGTTTGATTTACATCTATAGTAATGGTAATAAATAAGACGATTCAAGTTACGTCACGTCAATCTTAATAGGACGTTAATTAACTTAGACAACCGAGGCCTTTGGAATTTGACCAAGTGTTAATCTTTCTCTTTCTCTCTCTTTGTCTCTCTTTTCTTCTTTGACAATAAACTTAAGACAGTTAGAATAGTATTTCGCAAACAAATTAGTATAGATGTATAACAAAGTATGAAATAAGTCGTTTCAAAGATCATCTTGTTAAATCAAAATCTTTGACTTTCCCATCTTCCATATTCATTCCTTCTCTCGGAATAATCATTTTATTTATAGAAACATCGATTCCCTGTGTTTCTAGCGAAAGCACATGAAACGCATGGCACGTTCCAATAATGCGAAATAGTTGGTTGGGCCAAGTTTTAATCGCGAGTTTTGGTAACATCTGGTAACGCTGATCGAAGATCGTAAAATCGCAAAGGAAAGGAGTGAGAACAAGTTTTTCAAGGGGGAGAACTATGATTTAACGCATATAAAATTATTATGATGAAACCATGAGGAATATGTGTAACAGGAATAAAATTGGATTGAATTTTCTCTTAAGGTATTTATCGATGTCGAATGGAATAAGTCGCCAGGAATAAGTTAACGATTTTAAATATATCAAATAAAAATAAAAAAAATATGAGTAGAAAAGCATCGTCACGCTTTTGAACATCTTGTTTGTATTTTCAGCCGTTTCGAAAGTATCGTAAAATCATTTTCGATGACGTTTACGACGTCTAGCAAACATGGGAATAATTATTTTTTTATTCGTTACGTTAACCGGAAGAATTCAAAGTTCGCGTGATAATTTAGTTTCGTTCGTTTTTTTTTTTTTTTTTTTTTTTATAAAAAATGTGTCGTTATTTTTAAACGAATCTACTACACTCGATTTCCGTCTCGTTGATTGAATCATCAAAGGAGTTAGAATGAATAAAATAAAATGGAATACAAGGTTGCAAAGAAAGAAAGAGATCAAAGTTAATGTATTTTTTTTTTTTTTTGTTAACATTTGTTAACAAAAGAAAAGTCCACCTGGTTCGTTCGTTTACTTAGAATACCCTTAATCACACCTAAATAACACTTTGTAGAGTGATAAATTAGGCGAGTTTCTCCTGCCATCTCGTAGATAATAGTCTTTGAAACACCGAGCAAAGCGTTCTCCTCTTTTCCTCATTTTCCCAGAGACACGTGCACATTGCATACACCTATATTTATGTTTGTACAAGTAGGTGTCTCATGGTTCATCTCCAGAATGCGACTATCGATCATGAAACTTGCGAGTTAAGTGAAACCGGTAGTGTGTGTAAATTCTCGACTGTTATTTTAATTATTTTTAGTTTTCTTATTGTTACTGATTTATGAGAATATTTGAAACGTTTCTCTCTCTTTCTGTAATATAATATATTACTATGCGAAAATTGAATAATAAAATTCTTTTTATCTTCCTTTGTTATTTTTCTTATTATTATTATTATTAAAGTAATAAATGTATTATGTGTAATAAGAGAAGAAGAAAATAATAAAAATCCAGGTAGGATTGATAAAAGCAACAGAATTATTTCAATAAAAATTACTCTTGAAACGATGCATGAAATCGAATAATTCCATTAAATAAGAATAGAATTAAAAGAATGGTTAAAAAAAAAAATAGAAGAGGTAATTATTCTTCTCTAATGGAAAGTATTTGAATGAAAAGTAAATGAAATGAAGCAGAACATTTAGAATTTATTTTCATTACAAATTAAAAGGTAAAATAGAAGCTTCACAAATAATATATAGATATATATATCTAGGCATGTAATCTAGGCATGTAATCCTTTTCCAGATGGCAAGAAGATTTGCGAACAGCATGTTGCACTGATATGCGAGGGCAACGTATGCGTATTATATACTTTGTTTCTCTTTCTCTGGCACAGTAATGGGATAGTAACGAAAGCTGATGCACCGCAAAACGTCTCTGGACTGTTTCCAAAATTGGATTTGAAACGTTTAAACAGGAAAACGCCGTTGCTTGCTTACTTACTTTACTTACTTGCTGGTTTGCTAGTTTGCAAGCTTGTTCTATGGCTGGTTCTATGGTTTGAGAACAATTTTACGATCAGTACGTTCAGTTCTAGGGTCTTTTTATGGCTGTAAAAAATTTATATCGACCAAATGTTATTAATCACGTTTATGTAGATGGTATATGTGTATCTATCCTATATACTCGATCATTTCTAGTTTCATAAATGTACGATTAAACGTTTACGTTAGAAATTTCTTGTAATTTATTGAAATATCTTCACACAATTGATACACACATGCACACATCCTCGGATTATTCTCAAAGTTTTATTTAAATTTACGTAGTAGATATTGTTACTTCTCAAAGTGCCTTCCCTCTTTCTCTCGGAATTCGTAAATATTTTGTCCGTATGCTAAAATAAAGCTCCATCCTGAGTGCGTCAGCTCTCGTTAGCCTCGACGACTGAATCATCAGATTTTTGAGCCGATAGCAAATGCCTGTCTGCCTGCACAACTCGCATGCTACACGGATGCGTGAATATTATACCATACGTTCATTTACAATTTTATAATATTATATTTTTATATTATATCAAATCTTGTTAGCATTTTTTTATATTTTCCTAGTTACCAAATTAATGAGCTGAGTATAATTAAAGTAACATTAAAAAAATCAAATAGTTTAAATAAATTTTAAGTTTAGGTTAATATAATAAATAAAAATAATCATAAAAGAATAATGGATATAATTTTTATTATTTTCTATTATTCAAAAATGTTACTTTAATCATAAATGAGAACTTATAAAACGATGAACTTTTGTCAAATTCAAAAAAACGCGCTAAAATATAATTACATTACCATATTACAAAATCAAATAAGAGAATAATTATAGTAATTTCATGAAATCTATCATATAAATATAACATATTCTATAATTATCAATCGTCATAGAATTTTATTTTAACAGCAAACAATGATTTTTAATAACGTAGGGAACGTGTTTAGGAAATTTTGAAAAGCGCGCCAATGAAAGAGTAATACACGTAGCGTCATCTAGATCGTCATCTCCCGTTACAAATAGTACCAAGAAAATGGCAGCTGCGCGCAAAATCGTGTTTATTTACGTGCTGTCTACGATTGATTGATCGCAAAGTACTGTAAAGTAAATTGAGTTGAGCGGGAAAGTGAAGCATCTTCGTTGGTTGATCATAATTGATAATGTGTGGACAAATATAATTCATCAAAATAAAAAGAAAAAAATAATGAAATAATTGATAATACGAATGGAAAATAATATTTTCTCGGTGGTGGTTGGTTGTTTTTGGTTGATGATATAGTTTTTCGCTTACGACGCATAGCGTACGCTGCATCATCCAACCTTTGTGTTTGGAAGTACAACTCTAACCTCTTTTTAAAAAGGTGACGCGCAGTAGCGCCGTCGTACCTTCAAACGTTCTGGAAATTTCCTAAGAACTGTCAAGAGTTTTGTTTTGCCAACATACACGGTGGCCCTTCATCTCAATTATCCGGCACGATGCCATGTTTCCGCGTTCACTGAGTCCACGGACGTTCAAAATCTTGACAATGGCTGACGAAGTTCTGCCGGCGAGTTTGGAGAAGCTCGAAATCGATCGACTCTCGACTAGTTGTCCCCAGTGAGTATTCCTTTTCGATATATTATATCGTGTCCTTTTCAACTCTTACATCTATAGTAGTTTGACGAAAGTCTTATTCGGTGGAGTTTCTTTATACATATTCTCTTTCTCTCTTTTTCTATATATCGTTCTCCTCGCAGTCTATTCTCGGTCAAGGTCTTTCATTTAGCCAATTATAAATCCACTTTGTTCCTAAGAATGTACGTTTGTATTCTTGATACGCAAAATAATAGAAAAGTGTATTGCACCTTGAGAAAAGTAACGTAACGATGTTAAAGAAAAAGAAAGAAAGAAAGAGAGAGTGAGAGAGAGAGAGAGAGAGACAGAAAGAAAACACGCATAATAATATTTGAACGTGATCAATGTTATTGCGAGATATATTTTACTTTTGTTCGGATTGCATAATCCGCGAGAAAGCAGACGTTTGATGATACAAGCATATTCAAGGCTTTCTGTTAAAACCGATGACTCATATGTTAACTAGCTCAGAATATGCTTTTTTCTTTTCTTTTGTTTTATTATTAATTACCAAGTGTTTTTTGTGATTTGTAGTTTAATCAATAGTAGAGCGTATGCTGTTTAAAAAATCGCTTGTTATTTATACGAAGAAGACTAATAGATTCTTCCTACAAACCGAATGATAAAGTGTTAACTTTATCTGATTTCTGTTTTTAGCATCGCTTCTACTGATAATTTGAAAGCAACAAATCCATTTCAAAGAAGAGGCAAGAGCACAAGCCCAGATTGCAGCTACTTGTTTAGAAGAAGATCGATGCCTAACAGATCAGTGCCATCCACGACAATTACCCGGGGTGTAAAAAGTACAACGAACTTTAAGCCTTCTAAAAATGAAAGACTTCAGGATAAAACTAAAAAGAACTCTATCATAAAAGAGGCTGTTTTGCAATTAAATTCTATTGATTCTGATTGTTTAAGTGATAATATAACAGATACTTTATTCAAGCAGACCTGCAGATATAGTATTCCTGGTAGAAATTGTAAAACTTTTGGTCACGGTTCTGTCACTAAGGACTTTAAGGCGTTAAATATTAGTCAGGAGTGTAGACAAGCTAAGGACGATACTAGTATTGTAGATAATTATCAAGGTGGAAGTTTTCAACGAGCTCGTAGTAATACGATGCCAAGTTTAGAAAGAAGTCCTGGTCCTGGCGGAGGTATCCAACTGGATACGATTAATGTATCCGGCCAATCTTCAAATACAAACACTTGTTCTATACAAGCTCGTATATCAACACCTTCCTGTGACGTTACTATAGATGAACTTGCCAGCTATTTTGAAGAGTTTGTTCATATTCCAAAGAAAATGTCTCACATGGCAGAAATGATGTACATTTAACCAAAAATGCGCATTTCTTGTTACAAGAATTTAATTTGATACCTAAATTATATCTAAAATAATAAAAGGCTACATAATTTATAAAGCTTATTCGATGTTTAAAAAAAAAAACAAAATCGAAAAAAGATAAAGCGAAAAACAATCACGAATTATTTCTTATATCATTTTATTCGAATTTTATTTTCTGCATTATTTTTATTATTATCTTTAATGGGAAGTCGTGTTAGCACATATTACGATGGATAAATATGCATGTTGTGTTATTTGATCCTTTTGTGTTTATTTCTATTATATATGTATATGTATATATATATATATATATATATATATATATGTTTTCCTATATGTCCTCATTTCGATTGTAAAGATAAAATCATTATTTAAGAAATTTTTTTGTATTTCAAAGTAAATTATATTGGTCTTAGAATAAATTTCCTGGGATCAAAAAATATTATATTATAAATGAAAAAGTTTTCATCAATTTTTTCTTTTTTTTTACCTATATATCCTAATTTCGATGAATTACCAAAAAATAATGATGAATAATCAGAGATAATAAAAGATGGGCTAAGGATAATAAATAATATCTCGATAATAATGTAATATGGTACATAATATATTTATCTGCATAGGCTTAAGATAATTAATCCAATAATACAAAGTAATCATTAAATTACTTAATTAATAATAAGCTTTGGTACATAAAAAATGATGACGTTATACGTATACAGATTCTTTTATCTCGGATAATAGCGGTGAATTGTATTGACGTGGCGCCGTTTACGTTAGAACATTCGAATACAATGAAAAAATATTATTTCTTCTTCTATATTCTGTGCACGCACCACGTGACGAGACCATTCAATTGCGTTATTGTTATTAATGTTATCATCATTATTCTTGTCCATAAGTGCATGTTATCGCGACCGAATAATCAACCGTTTAAACTTGCTATCATACATATATATATATACACACAACGTAATAACGTGCAATAATATCGCAGTAATCCCGTGCAATGTTCAAACTCTGTATCAAAACGTGAGGTCTGCCACTATATCACAGATTTATCAAGATTTCATTTGAACGGGGCAACGGCGAGATGATAATTTATGCATTTAAATGATCATAGAGAAGATATATATATATATAATATAGGAATTTGTCAAATTGAGATCGTATCACGATATACATCAAGAGAGCACAACAGGGCTATTGTTATTTGTATAATATTATTGTTTTTTGGTAAGTACACACGGTATAGAAATTAATCGTCGTCGTAACGTATTGATTTTTTAAATTACTGAATGGCAGTGGAAACATTGGCGAATCCCTTTGTCCTTGATAATATGATTTATAATTTTAATTTGTATTTTTTTTTTTTTTTTAACGAAAAAAAGAGAATACGTCTATCACGTGATGCATTTGCAAGAGTTTAAAAAGTTAGAAGAAAATTAAAAAAACCCATTTAAATTCTAATGAAATTAACAATCAGGGGCTGAACAACAATTATGATATTGGTTTTGATTTGTAAAACATTTATGAGAATCGAATGAAATGTTATAAATATTCTGAAGATAATGATTTTCTTCTTTGTTTTTTTTTTTTTTTTAGTCTATATATCGAGTTCGATTTTATATCGGTTCCATATTGGTTCCCATAATTTATTTTCCAATGGTTTTAGATGTTATAATTACAAATTCTATTATATAGAATCGAATAAATTCTAGAAACTTTACATAATCGATGTAATATTGATTCTGAAATACCGAAACTGAAATAGATATGATTGAAAACTATTATATTCATTACAATTATAATATCTTTTTCGACTCTCATTACCATTTCAGTCAAAACCGTGTAATTAATAGTTCCACTAATTATCGGAACCATTTCAACCCCTGAATTAGAAAATCTCTCTCCGATTTCTCAACCAATGTATTCGATATCAAATTCAAAATCATTTGTTTCTCGTAATCTTGTCTTTTTCATCTTCTTCTTTATCTTTTTTAAATCCATTATTACATGGAATCGAACTTGCATAAAACTATTTTTACAAACTACTACGGCGACTTTCGCGATCGTCGTTGAAAACTTTCAAATGATTATCCTTCATTCAATTTCTTCTTCTTATTCTTCTTCTTATTCTTCTTCTTCTTCATTTTCTATACTCCTCACGAGAAAAACAACAACATTTTGATCAGTATAAAACGTTTATAGAAAAATGTTACTGGACGTTGGTAAATAGCTCTTCTAAAGCTACTAAAAAACGTGACGTGACGTGACATCATTTTTAACGCGCATATCACCGCTTACATATATTTTTCTTTTTTTCTTTTCTTTCCTCTTCTTATAATCTATTCTCAACTTTTTACTTTCATACATGCTTGTACAAGAATAGTTTCTCATTCGAGTNCCCCCCCCACCCTATTCTTTTTCTTCTTTTTTTTTCTTAAATTTGTTTTTCGTGTCAAATGTCGTGCCAATCGACAAATTCTGCAGTAAATATAATATGCTCGTGAAAAATATTTAGTTTGGACACGCGTATATAACACAATTATTATTATTTATTATTTTTTTTCTCTCTCTCTTTCTCTCTCTCTCTCTCTCTCTTCTTATTCTCTTTTTCAATTTCTTCACAACGAAATTTCGATAAACTAATGATTTTATATATCCATAGACTTAATCCTAACGATACGACATTTCGCATGGGACGACGACGAAATAGACGAAATATCAGACACCCTATCCCCTCCTTCATCTTTCTTTCAAAATACGCACATATTATTTAATATATATATATATATGCATGTATTTTTCTACACGAATAATAACTATATAAAAAAGAAAAGAAGAAAAGAAAAAAGGAAAATGTTTGTATACGTACATAGATTTTTTTGTTATTTTTTTTTTTTTTTCAAACGACGTATCTATCCGAGTTTTTCACAGGAGATATTCGAATATCTATATTTCGCATTTAATTATTATTATTATTATTACTATTATTATTATTATTATTATTATTATTATTATTATTATTATTATTTATTTTTTTCTTCCTTTTTTTTTTCTTAACGTTCCTACCTCTTTTAAAAGGTATTTCTACGTACTAATTTTTAAACTGTCGTTTGTATTTATCTTTAGTAAAAAAATGTACACTTATTCTCTATCTTTCTCTCTCTCTCTCTCTCTCTCTCTCTCTCTCTTTCTCTTTTTCTCTTTCATACAAACATTTTGTACGAATAACATCGATGGCTTATTATAACTTGCGTTTCATTTGTTTACTAGAATTTTTTCTACGCAATTCGTACATACAAATATTCGCAAAACGTACATACACACTCGTATAAGTATACATACATACATACATACACATACACATACACACACACATTCACAAATGTACGCATGTCGAGAGAAGATAATATAAAGTTTTGTTTTTATTTTTTTTTTTTTTGCGGAACAAACACACTCTCGTATGACCTGGTTTCTTATACCAATATTAGTAACTTTTTTTTTCAATTTGATCTCTCTCTCTCTCTCTCCTTTTTCACACACACACACACACACACGCACTTTTTCGTTTTTTCGTATTATTAATATTAAACTAAGAAAACGCTAATCTCTATTGCCATATACATCGTAATCAACGATATTTTCGCGAAAAGTGCAAAAATCTTTTAAAGAATAGAAAAAAAAAAGAAAGAAATCTTGCACCCGAAGTAAATTACATAAATCATTTCTATCGATATCGCAGTTATTGCAGTCGCATTTAAAATAATTTGCAATTAAAGCAAATTAGAAAAAAGAAATTACACACCAACATTTGTGTGGACATTGGTCTCTTCCATTTTTTCTCTTTTTTTTTTTTTTTTTCATTTATATATAATATTCCGCGACTCGGGGAAAAATCACAGTTAAAAATAATCGCGTACGAATACTGGATATTTAAATTACATACATACATACATCATAAATACATATATGTCGGATGATACTAATGCGTTATGCATTAAAAAATGGAAAAAAAAAAAAGAAGAAAAAAACAAACAAACAAACAAACAACAAATGAGAAGCTTAAGTATGGATGTGATGTAACAACACGTTTTAAAGTAATGCAGTCACATTCCCTAGTCGCGTAAATAATTATTCTTTGTCACTAGCCCCGTTTAAAAAAACACATTAATTTTTGTTGTGCATTCGTGACGACATTCGACATATAACAGTTGATTAATAATTAATAAATCTAAGAAAATTTTTCGAAGATATTCGTCGATACAATTTTCATTTCATTAGGAAAACTCGACTATGATCGGAGATCAATGACAAACATTATTATTATTATTATTATTATTACATATTGTTCTCTCTTTTCCTTCTTTGTTCATTCGTAATTGATAATAATCTAACGGACTAAAATATGATTATACAATCTATGACTTTTAAATACTACCTAATAACTACATTATTTTTCAATTCGTATCAATTCTACACTGCTTCTAAACACCCTTAATTAATACTATTAATTATTTCGATAAAACATTGTTCATTTAATATTTCTCGAAATTGTGAAAACGTTTAACGAACGATTTAAATCAGGATACTATGTATGTATATATAATATATATATATATATATACTAGACAAATTTTATATTCTCCATTTTATTTTTATTGTTTTTATTTATTTTTTTTTTTTTATTTTCTGTCGTAGTAACACATTTAGGTTTCAAAAAATCCGGCAGTTATTCACAATTGGTCGCAAAGCTTGAATTCAAATTTTGGTACATTTTTTTAATTAATTAATTTTTTTTTCTTCTTCTTCTTCTTTTTCTTTCTTCTCTCATTTTCTCGTATTTTTCTTCAAAGTGTAAGAACGTTGAAAAATAAAAAAAAAATAAAAATAAAAAACATTTATCGGCAGTTATTCGCGATTGGTCAGAAGAATGATTACACAAAGTCTTGTGTTGCCCTATTTTTTTTTTTTTTTTTTTTCATCTTGTTTTAACTTCGATAAATAAATACCTATGAGAAATTGGATAAAGTTCATGGCACAAAAGGTTTATTCTTTTTTTTTTATTATTTTCGTCGATCGAAAGAAAGTAGATTTTTCTATCGTAGAGAATAATATAGCGTGTGTATTTCATATAAAATCATCACCGTAAATTCATCATCTCTCCTTCTCCATTTTTTTTTTTCTATTGTCATCAAGAGACACCACACATTTATATATATTCGCATAAATTATTTTTTTTCCATCATCGATATTCGGAATTTCGTTCTGTTCATTGTTTTAACTTTTTTTTTTTCTTTTTATTTTCTTTCCTTTTCTTTCATTTCGTTTCTTCAATTTTCTTCATCATCATCATCATCATCATCATCATCATCATCATTATCATTATCATCATCATCATCATCATCATCATTACAACGATATATTATAAAAACGATTCTCCACACTTTTGTGTGGTTATCGCCGTTGTTTTTTTATTTTTTTTTTTTATTTTTTTTCATTTTCCTCCATTTTAGCAATAAATACCGTAAAATTCCATGGCACAATTAACGTGCGCTGGATGATAATGACCATGCGGTACCATGTGATTCTGCATGTGGGCTGTGTATCAGTCCGTCGGTGGCTCGAGATAAGGTATTTCACTAGTTACGTTAAATGATTCGAAATAATGATTGAGGAAGTCGAAGGTCGGCCGTTTTTCAGGAATGGCATCCCAGCACATTAACATTAATCGATATATACTATCCGGTAATGGATGGTTCAATGGTTTGGGCATACGGTAACCTTTCTCCACATGCTCGATTACTTCACGACCGTGCATACCTAAAAGACAAAAAAATAATTACTTTGATTATATAGCACGTTCGAGTTTAATCAAAACAAATAAAGGGTTAGGATTTAGGGGTTGTTATCTTACCCGGATAAGGAACTTGTCCGTAAGTGAATAACTCCATAAGTAAAATACCATAAGACCAAACATCGCTCTTGATGCTAAACCTTGCATAAACAATAGCTTCAGGTGCTGTCCACTTAACCGGGAATCTGCTTCCCTGTTTAGGACAATATTCGTCGTCCTCGATAACTCTGGCGAGTCCAAAATCGCAAATCTTAGCTTTGTTCTTTTCACCAATGAGAACATTCCTAGCAGCTAGATCTCTGTGTATCAATTGTTTGCTCTCGAGGTGTTCCATGCCAGATGCAACTTGAGCTGCGATGTAAATCAGGTCCTCGAATTGCATGTATTTGCCGTCACCGGTACGTAAAAAGTCTAATAGACTCCCATTACACATATACTCTTGAACAATGTAAATTGGTTCTTCTTTAGAGCATACCGCGTAAAGGGCTACCAAATGTCTGTGTCGAAATTGTTTCATTATTGCAGCTTCTTGTAGAAAAGCTTCCGTCGACATGGTACCAGGGCGTAAGGTTTTAACTGCCACCTCGGTTTTATTCCGAAATTTGCCGTAATAAACCTCACCGAAGTTGCCATGGCCCAATTTTCTTATCAATTGAATCTCATTCCTCTTGATCTCCCATTTGTCACGCAATTCTGGCCCGAGATCCCACATATCTGGTTGGGGCTTCGGACAAGGCTTCGATAAAACGTGACAAAGACCTAACGCGTTTTCTGAATATGAACAAACAACAAAGTTAACGAGTTATCTAATAATGATCGAACGATAAATAAGTTTATTTAATTGTAATAGATAAATATTAATATACTCACTGCTATAAGCCATAACTAAAGCTGGCAAAGTTGGGAATGTTTGATTGGTGGCGATGAAGAAACCACCATTGTCTAATGGTTTAATTTTATAATGTTTTACGTGATGACCCCTACCTTCTTCCCAATCTTTTACGGATAAACTGTAACCCCTTGGATTGTGTTCACTTGGTCTTACCAAAAACGTACCTCGTGGATTTTCATCTGCCAATAATAATTTTCCTGCTTCTTTACGCGACACATTTTCGAAGAACCAACTGTAAATAATTTATAATTGATATTAATCGGTACTTTAAATTGCAATGAGAATGTTTTAAACGAATAATAGTATTGACATTAGGATACTTACTCTTCGCTTTCAACGGAACGTTCAACAGCTACGAAATTCCATGGAATTAAACCTTCCTGCAGGGTCGTCAAATGTAAAACCTTCCACCAGTCTGGCTCGGAATCATCCAAAACTTCCATTCTGTCGCCCTTGACGAAACTCACGTCAGTGCTCTCACGTGCCGTGTAATTGTAAAGAGCAACGACGATTTTGTTTGCACGTTGGGAATGAGCTATTTCATTGAAAAGATTATTTATTATCGGGAGAAAAAAGAAGTTTTTCTTTTTTAAGAGCGTTAAAACACATCGACATTATTTACAGTAGAACCAACCTTGGCATTAGCGGAATAACTTAAAATTCATTAAAAAAAAAAAAGTATACAAGAAAGAAGACAACTATATCTACGATGAAAGATATAAATCTTTCAAATAAACATTAAAGGAGAATATAAAAATATAAAGTAAACCAAAAGAAACAAAAGTATAATACACACATGCAGGCATAACGACAGGCGAGCTTGTTTTACGTGGTTGATGCGGTATCTGTAGCTTACAAGGTGTTGGCCTTGGACGGATAATATCCGCCCTGGCTTGTACGCCTCTTTGATTTGGATCGGCCGTGTATCGGTCCAAGGAACCACCATTGCTGTGTTTTGAGCTCAATCCTGTATCCGCTTTAGTATACCCTGATTTATAAATCAAATCACAAATAGAAAATAAAAATTCGATTAAAATTTTTATTCCTTTACGAAGTATAACTTCGTATGATCTCATATAATTCTTATAAATAAATAAAAGAAATAATAATAAAAAAACTTACCAATAGGTTGAGGCTCCTGTCGTTTGCTGCAACACTTGCCCATTTTGTTTTTCCACTTTCCTGTGAAGGAAACCTTCTTCTCTACCTAATAATCACTCTCGTTATAACATTCGAACGTGAATTAAAGGATTCTTCAAAGTCAAATGTTAAATAATCTATATATATATATATATGTCTTCACATTTCTTCTTTCGTCCTTTGCTTCTCAAATAGTTCTCCTCCACCTGTCCATCCTGTACGTACTTTTTTTTTTAAGTACGTGCGTGAATTAATGTGCTTGTTGTGTTGTATTCTGTTGCGTTGTTGTATTCGTGCGAATTACACCGAGAGGGGAGGTCTACCAATACCACCTACGATTGAAAAGAAACAAATTACAAAGAAACAAATAAAAAAACGAATCAGAGATTGAGGATTATCAGTCATTCGATCGGGATCGTCAATGTATCGTGAGGAATGAATCGGTATGGAGGTCGATCACAGGATGCAGGTCGCATGTTAATGTCCGGTTGTCACTCAACATTCGTTCGAGCATGAAAAATAACTATAGGATTCTATAATAACGCATTATCACACTATCCTTCTTTGCACATCGTATATTTTTCTTGGAAACTTTTATTCTTTTTTTCTTTATTTTTATCTTTGTGTTTCTTATCCCCTTTCCTACCTCACCTCACCATGTTCATCCCTATTTATTTTCTACCATTATTCTTTCTCGGAAAATACCGGAAGGAAAAAATTAGAAATTAATCGTATCGTTGTATTTTTGTTCGTCGTAAATTGTTTGGGGGCCCCTGTAAGACGGCAATCTTTCATACACGTCGGTAACGATGGTCACTAACTTGTCGGTATATAAATATTATGTTAAAATGTTATAGTTTCTTTTTTAGTTTTATGTTTTTTATTTTTTATTTTTTTTTCTACTGTAAAGGTAGAAAAACAATTAATCTTTCAATAGGAAAGATAAAAGTAGCTTGCTTGAGTGTGCAATTTCGTGTGCTATTATTTTAACGCGAAATTAACTTCAACGTTTCTTATTAGAACCAAGAACGACTATAGAGTTCTGTCTGGTTTTTCAATTGGAATATACGAGAGAAAGAAATAATGTAATTTATGCGAATCTTTGAAATTAATGATTTCACGTCCTATAAATTGTATTCACCGAAAGAAAGATAGAGAGAAATAGAAGATAGATGGAAGGAAAATAGTTTGACTTTATTTTAAAAAAGGATTTATGAACACACGTCTTCCGTGCAATTTCCTTGCGTTATTACTAGCTTACGATTATCCTGTATGTACTCGAGTGATAAGCCACTTTTAATCGCGGTTTACCTAGACCTTACGTTATCACGCTAGAATATCAGCGAAGTATGAAAGTATGAGAGGATTATTCAACGATGTCGAAGAAAAAAAATAAAAATAAAAATAAAAATATAAAAATAAAAATGTAACTCTAGTAGAAATTACGAATACGAAAATAAGGAGAATTCATTTTATGTATATATATAATAATATAAACTTAAAAATAAAATAAGAAAAATAGCGAAAGAAAAAAAGAATTGTAAAATCAAATAAATTACAAAATAAAAATAAACTAAAAAGAAGAGAAGACGTTCGAATTCGAACATAGTATTCGTAGAATTCGAGAGGAAAGTTTTTAATTAAACAGCTGGAGGGACTTTCCTCGAATACACACATATACATATACATTTATATCTATTGTAACATATACATACACACATACCATATATATATATATATAAATGTAGTGATATCGAATGGAATAAGGATGTTGAAGGGTCGATTTGGATATGGGCAAATCCCACCCCCATCCACAGCCTCACCTTCACCCTCACTGTCACCCTCATCCACCAAGCAACCATCACTGGTACCCCCATAGAAACTATGTCTGTAGGGATACTGTTATGTATGTACGTATAGGTAATCACAAACACTTTCAGGATCAACCCTAACATATACTAATACAAGCACATATGAAAACACATAGAACGGATATACGCGCCCCCGACGAGTCGGTCGATATCTCACGGTTGTTCTCTCTCTTTCTCTCTCTCTCTCTCTCTCTCTCTTTCTCTCTTTCTCTCTTTCTCTCTCTTTCTCTTGCATATAACTCCGTATCCGAACACAATGGCGACGTTTTGTCGTAACGATGGACAAAGAGAAATTAAAAATTTCTTTTTCCTACCTCACCGGTCGGCCGGCCGTCGACACTTTAACGAACCATTCGAGCAACGATCGTTTTTACTACCCCAAGAGTTTCATCCATTTTTCCATAAAAATACATTTAAAAAAAAAAAAGAGAGATAGAGGTATATATATATATATATATATACACGAAAAAAAGGAAGATAGAGACAGGAAGAGAGAAAAGGAGGGTAGAGAGTTGGGGGTGATTGGTATATCGTTATTTTTCTTTTTCTTTTGGATTTCTTTTTCTTTTTTATTTTTTTCGTAACACGTTATAGTTTCATATTTATTATATATTTTTTTCAGTTACTTTTTTATTAGATATATAGATATGTGTATTTATTTATATTGTTTTAAGAAGAATAAATTAAACGGACTGAACAAACACAAACATTAATATCGCAAGAGTTTTCCGTAGAAACGTTGGTTGTTAATCGGTTTCTCTCTTTTCTCTATGTTTACATAGAAGTAAAGTGTATCTCGAAAGTATTGAGAGGGAAAGAGAGAGGAAATATTTTCTCTCTTGCATTAGATTCTTATCGCAATAGGAAGTTTCAATGTTTTTTGTTTTTGTTATTTTTTTTGTTTTGTTTAAATTCATTTATTTTGAAATGTTAGGTTTTAGTTAGCATTTAAAGTTTGGTAAGTTGGGTTATATTTATCATGAAAGATTTTAGAAAGAGTTGGTTGGAAAAGGTTGGTTCCTTGAAATATCGTCTTGGAATGAACACGTAAAGCCTGATTTCGTGACTACGCCCTTCACCCTCACAATTTTCGTCCTCCGTTTCTCTTCTTCCTTTCCCTCGAAGTTCCCTACATCCACCATTCGGTAACGTTTTAGGGGCGATTGGACATTATCTCGATTCAGGGCCGTATTTACCTATTTACGTACCAGTCTTTTTTAAATAATTACAGGTTTTTTTTTTCTTTCTATTTCTCTATCTTTAGTATCGATAGAAAAATATAATTAGGTATCTATCGATCTAGGATTCAAAAGATAATTTATTGATATTTCAATTTATTTATCCTAATTATTTTTCTTTATTATAGATAAGAGATAAGGGTTTGATAAATCTTCTATTAAAATTTCTAAATTTAATTTCAACTAATTTTGTGTTTTCACAAAATTCACTTAAAACGATTTAATAAGAAAAATATAATTATAAATATTCTATTATTATTATTATTATTATTATTACTAGTATTATTATATTAAAATAGTTATTATTTGAATTTAATTTGAACAAACAAAAGTATATAAAATTTATTCAAGATTCAAAAAATCAATGCTCATTTGACGTTACGATATTTATTTATAAAAATACATATGCCTATAACTTTTTACTTAGATTTTGTTTCTGGTCTTAAATTAAAATAAAAAAAAAAAAAAAATAAAAAAAGAAATAGCAAAAAACAAATTGGAATAAATACTTAATATTTCGTTTTTGTTTTTTTTTTTATTATCTTTTAGACCCCTTACTTCAATTCTAACCTATAAGTCATGATACAATTTCACGGAAGACACTAAAAGGAGCTTCGATAACTCACATCGAAGAACAGACACATTAGGAGAAGAGTAGGCATCATCGAAGGTGTTGCAAATTACGTTTCGGTTCTCCCCCACTGAAACAGTCTGTCAGGGTTCTTTCAAAGAGGGGAGATCTTCCTTGCAACCCCTAATTTTCATCCTAGTTCGAGGTGGAGGAAGGAAGGGATACGACCGTATTCATACGAAGACGAAATAGTAAACCCCAAATAATATCTGCCTCCTGATTCGTTCATTTTGATTTTTTATTTCTTTCTTTCTTTTAATAGATAGCAAACTTTTTTTTATTTTTATTTATTCTTTTTTTTTTTTTTTGATTTTGTCAGTTAAGAAGAAAAAATTTTCTACCCCTAGTTTTTTTATTTATTTATTTTTTGTTTCGTTTATTAATTACTTTTTACAGGAAAAATGTTCTTTCTTCTTCTCGTTTTATTATCTTCTTATTTTTTTTTTTATTTCTTGTTTCCTATTATTTCATTATTTTATACAGTTTTATTATTCCTCTCTCTCTCTCTCTCTCTCTTTCTCTCTCTCTATTTTTTCTTTTTTCTTTTTTGATAGTTAATCATTCGCATCTCTTGGAAACTTTCTTACAAGTTCTATTGCTTACTTTTTTATTTTCTTTTTCTTTTCTTTTCTTTTCTTTTTTCCTTCCATTTTTCTTAGCTCTCTATCTCTCTATCTTTTTCATTTTATTAATAATTTTTAAAGTTATTGTTTTTTTATTCTTCCATTGTATAATACTTCTCTTTATCTTTCCCCTTCTTCGTTTATTAATAACTTTCATATTCATGTAATTTTTTTTAAATTATAATTCCCCCACTAACTTTCACAATTTTTTTTTTTCCTTTGAAATAATATTCATCTTAAAAATAATTTTTTTTTTTTTTCAAATTTTTAATTCTCACAGTTTGATTTTCCTTTTCTCCTTTTTTTTTTTTCTTCTTCGTTTGAAATAACTTTAACCTTGTAATTTTCTTTATATTCTAAACTCCCCCGTCTTCCCTTAAACCCCCATATTTCTCTCTCCCTTTCTCTCTCTCTCTCTCTTTCTCTCTTTCTCTCTCTCTCTCTTTCTTTCTAATATCATCATCTAACTTTTCTTTTTTTTTTTTTATTCTGTCTCGTAAATCAAGGATGACGACAACACGCGAGGGGAATTCATAAGGGGGTGGAGTAAGAGTGGAGGGTGGAGGAAGGAGGGTGAGGGATGTAAATTCATAAGATATTTAGGGAATTAAAGTAAAACGGGAAATAGTGTCTTGGTTGCAGCACGTGGTGGGATCGTTTCCAGCTCGAATGAGCAAAAGAAAGAAAAATAGAAAGAGAAAGATAGAAAAAGGGAAAGAGAGAAAGAGAGAGAGAGAGATAGAGAGAGAGAGAGAGAGAGAGATAGAGAAAGCTTTTTCTCAGGGTAAAGATAGAAACGGTGTTCAACGCCAAGACGAACTCTCGGCACTTGAAGATGCACTTCGATAGAAATGCAAATGCAAATGCTGCTTCTGGTGCTGCAACGTCGTCGTCGTCGTCGTCGTCATCGTCGTCGTCGTCGTCGTCGTCATCATCGTCGTCGTCATCATCGTTGGTTCTCTCAAAAACTTAGAAGACTGCTTGCTATTACCTAGCTGTTACTACTGACTACTTGACTACGAGTATTCGAGCTTTTCTTTTGCCCTATTATTCCCTTGCCCTTTCTCAGTCGACTTCTTTACTACGTACTATTCATTGAACGACCAGATTACAATACGATTACAATACGATTACAATAGTAAGAACCCATCTAAAGGAATAAGGGTGGTCATTTTCTCGGATACATGAGAAAGCAAAGTTTATTCTAAGGTAGGGGTAGATGGGCAAGGGAACACAAAATAATCTCCTGGGGATAGAACAAGAAAAGAAAAGAAAAATGGTAAAAAATGTCAAGGATGCTTTGAAAGTGTGCAATCTCAGATAGTGACACACTGTATATATACGGGCTATTTCAATACATATATATATATATATAAATTATACAAAATAAAATAATAAAAAATAATAATAAATTATATATAATATAATATATATAAAAGACAATATTTAAAAATATATAAGACTAATATTAAAAATAATTTAAATAAATTAATATTCTATGTGAATCTAATTTTTATTTTACAAATAAATTAAAAAACTATTAAATAAATATATTTTGAAACAACCCTATATATATATATCCAAGGTTAATTTAAATTTTAAATACATGTTAAAAAGGGAGATAGAGAAAATTGGATTAAAAAAGAATCAATATAAAAATTCGATACTTATACATAATAATAATTATTCATAGGGATGGTTTTATAAAAGCCAATTAATATACATAATAGATGATAGGTTGATAACACTATGAATGTATAAATGGATATCTATCTCCAGGGGTGATAATAATCGATCGAATTATTTTTAACCATATAAAAAAAATATAATTATGTATATGTGTATGTGTATTATGCGAATCTAATACCGTTATTATACTAAAAGGATTGAATACTTAATTCAATAAATAACACACAGTGTTATTAAAATCATTTTACAAGGAAACAGTTATATCATCTTTAGGTTTTTTTTTATCATTTTTTATAAATGTGTGATGATGATGATGATGATGATGATGATGATGATGATGATGATGATGATGCTACGCAAGTACGGGATATCGTTTACACAACTAGTAATTATCAACGATACGAGGAGGTGGAGGAGACGGAGGAGGAGGAGGAGGAGGAGGATATGACTAGATAAAGATAGTTACATTCCATTATTTATTTTTACATTTATTTATATGTTGTATTAACCGCGAAAGATAAGAGTAACGCATCCCAGCATCGAGTTTGCTAACGGTATTCAAACGATTTCGTGATCACCGTTCTGCATTCATTCCATCGTTATAGTAATATGTATATATATATATATAGATAGGAATAAAAACTATGGGAAGAATGTTGTGTTATAAACACCATGAAAGCTTTTAGTTACTAACAAAATAAGTTCGTAATATTTCTTTTTAGTTTCAATCATAAATTTGGTATTTCCGAAAAGAAGAAACAAAAAATAATAAACGAAAGAGAGTAATTTCATATTAATTTAATTAAATTTTAGTAATATTAATATTATTTTATTTAATATTTAGTATTTTTCAATATATATATATATATATAATTTTAAATTAAATAATTAAATATTATTAATAATTATATTAATATTATTAATTTAATTAAATTTTGTATTTCGAAAAAGGAAACACAACAAATAAATGGAAGATGATAACTTTCTTACACAAACAACAAAAATTCATATTAAATATTAATTTAATTAAATCTCAGTAATATTAATTTTCATATTTATAGTAATATTCAATATTAAAATTAATTTACTATTATTAAATATACAATATACTTTAAATTAAATAATTAAATATTAATAATTGTATTAATAATATTAATTTAATTGAATTAATAAATTCTGTATTTCAAACAACAACAACAACAAAATCAAAAGAGAATAAAATAAACTTCAAAAAATTAAAGAAATAGAAAAATTTTAAGTACTGCCATTCTATAAAAAAAAAAAAAACAGATTAATGTAAATATTAAAACGAGAGAGAGAGAGAGAGAGAGAGAGGCAGGCGGGTGGTCGGGCTGCAAATGGGTCCAGGGGATTCAAAGTACGGAAATGGGGCCCCGTGCCTTCTTAAAGTGACGTCATTCGAGACTCCATACTAAGGTCAAAGATCTCTTGGAAGCTTTCAAGCGTTTAAACTGTATATGTGTATGTATATGTGTACACCTAATATACACGATCCACATTTATTTCTTTCTCTTTTTCTCTATTTCTTCGTCGTTTGACAAATTTTTCACGCTACTCTTCGTATATAAACGCGTATAATAAGATTTATCGTTTTCTACTTACTTTCTTTTTTTTTTTAACCCCCTAACCCTTGTCCTCACCCCTTTCCCTTTTAAGTTTGGATTTTATAAGAAGCACAAACGAAAGAGGAGTAGAAATCGTTTCACGCCTCGTTTAGTAACAACTACCTATTTACGGGTATTTTAGGTTTGTTCCACATCGTTGAAAGAAACTCATCGATTAATAGAAGGTTGCTGTTACTGTTACTGTTGCTGTTTGTGTTGGTCGTGTGAACAGAAAGAAAGAGAGACAAATATAGTGATAAAGAGAAAGAGAGAGAGAGAGAGAAAGAGAAAAAAATGTTAAASCAAAAGTGAATTTTACGAGGAAGGACGGAGTGGTATACCGCGAGCCAACACGAAACGATTTTCACATACATACAAAGATATTCACTGTATAACCAGAGAACTCACCAAAGAGAGAATGAGAGAGTTAGAGAGAGAGAGAGATAAACATAAGCGATAATATTCTCGCACCCGTATGCAAGTATCGTTTTTCCTTTTCGGGAATAAACCCGCGACAAACCACAGCTGTGTGTAAGTTTTTCTCTCTCTCTTTCTCTTTCTCTTTTTGCTGTGAACTTGGTGAGAAAGCCTATCTTCGTATTTCCTAAAGGGTTTCTCTAATATACGTAAGTATTGTGTAGTAAACGTATATATAAATAGATATATAAAAAAAAATATATGATTCCCATGGTGTAAATCTGGACCCTTCGTTTATACGATATATGTATAGATAGATAAATTATTTTATAATTTGTTAGAGTGATCGATAAGTTTAAAGAAAAAAGTAAGTTTAAAATAAATTTAAAATTTTATAAAAGAAAATATAGTAAATAATATATTTATTATTAATATATTTATTATATTATATTAATATATTATATAAATATAATATAATTTATATAAATAATATAATAATATTATATTAATATAAAATAATATATATAATAATTATAGATATTAAATAAAAATTAAATAAGCATTTAAATAATATATATATTATAAATATAATTATAATACATTATTATATTAATATAATATAACAAATATAAATGAATAAAAAGAAAATATATTTAATTAATATTTATACTAATATCTAATTAATTAGAATTTACGAGAGGACTACGACCCTTAGGATATTTTAACAAAATTAACATTTAACATTAAAATAAATAACCAATATCTAAGTAATACATGAGTCTTCTTTATTTTGTAAAAACTCTCTATTCGTTTAAAGGGTTAAACAATCTCAATCGATTTGATTGAACACCGACGCAATATTTGCGTGTACGAATAAGAACGTTGATCCCCTGACCAATCTTTCTTTTTTCTTTCTTTTGGTTTCTCACTCCTGATACCTGACAGGTTCTAACCGAGCAAGCAAGCAAGCAAGCAAGCAAGCAAGCAAGCAAAGCAAGCCCGGTTCATCATGGTCCCTGAAGTCTCTCTTGTGGTATATTCGGCAAGAAAGAAAGAGAGAAAAATATATAGAGAAATAGAGAGAGAGAGAGAGAAAGATAGAGAAAGAAGGTAGTCATGAGTCACGACTACGTCACGAAACGTTTCTGAGTCATGAGAAGCACGACGGGTCATCGGTGTCATGGCGTAATTTCTCTTAGGTGGCCCCCGAAAGAATAGACGTCGTTAGGATGTGAAATAGAAGTAGAAAAGTAGAAAAGTAGAAGTAGAAAATGAAGAAGGAAGAAATGTCGAGTTGACTTAAAAAAAAAAAAAACCGATGAGAGGAACTTGCCCTCTCATTCTCTATCTCTTTTTCTCTTTCTCTCAGGAGACGATTTAAAGAAGACGAGGAGGAGGTTGAGGAAGACGAGATGAAGGAGGAGGACTCGTCGACCTACAAACGAATTCTTCTTCTTGATGATCAGAAAACTTAAGGAATAGCTTTTACTTTGTTTTCTTTTCTTTCTCTTTTTTTTTTTCTTCTTCTTCTTATGTCATGTGGGGGTGGTTTTATCTACGTTTATTTTTTTTAAAGCTTCCTTTAACTTCATTTTAAACGAGAACGTAATTAATCATTGTAAATATACATTTGAAACGTTAGTGGAAAAAATTTGAACGGAGGACACAAAAAAAAAAAAAAAAAAAAAAAAAGATTGACAGAAAGAGGATCAAAACCGAGTTGATTTTAATCGAGCCTAGCGCACGCGTGTCACCAAGGTAAAAAGGTCGTAACGAGGACCNTTTTTTTTTTCTTCTTCTTCTTATGTCATGTGGGGGTGGTTTTATCTACGTTTATTTTTTTTAAAGCTTCCTTTAACTTCATTTTAAATAATAATAATAATAATAATAATAATAATGAAATTAAATCATCTATCGTTTCATAAACTTTTTATTATGTAAAAAAAAAAAAAAAAGAAAAAAGATTGACAGAAAGAGGATCAAAACCGAGTTGATTTTAATCGAGCCTAGCGCACGCGTGTCACCAAGGTAAAAAGGTCGTAACGAGGACCTACTTGTACGCGTTTTCTCGGTACTCGACCTCATCTCCGTTGCTTGCATCGTTCCAGAAGACGTGCAAGAGAACTAAGACAAATGTGTATGCATATTGCATAGATTATTTTTTTTTTTTTTTCATAATTATTACATTCAAGTTTTTAATGATATTAAAGTTAAGAAAAATTCATTCTTCATATTCCCTTTTTATGATTATATTTTTTTATATAAAATAATCTCGTGATAAGTGATAATCTATCATCATGAGAATCTATTTTAATTAATTATTATGCATTTGTGTTTGTTGATGAAGAGATATCAAAGTAAATGACTTTTATATCATTTAGATAGGTTTGATAATGATAATTATATTATGTCGATTGTAATCCTATTGACGATTATGATAATGATATATTATGACGATTGAAATCCTATTAAATCACTTAAATATATATATATATATATATATATATTTTAATTTTTAATTAATCTATGACATTTCCTTTGAATATTACCAAATCCGATTAATGTTACGAGATAATAAGGTAATTTTAAAATGATAAAATACTAATAAACTTCTATCTTAATTTGAATAAAAATCAAACGTAAAAGAAATCAATTGTCTTAAGCGTATCGAATCTTTCTAGGAACGTGTCCTTGGAAAATGATTCCACGATGATCATTGGAAATAAATAAGAGAAGGATATAGTATTTAAGGATTCAAAGAACGATGTAATAGTCTGCAGATTGTCAGCAATACGTTTATGCAGACAGGACGAAGAATCCTTTCTTCCGGTACTATCGATTCATTGATCGGTCGATTATATACTTGCTGTATATAATATTGTATATTATCGATCGTGTATTACAACGATAATAATGATATTATATTTTTATGTATTGTACATTTATAACTTCTCTCATAAATGTTAAATACCATGGAATTCTTGAAAGTCATTGGTGTTGGTAAACACATGGGAAGGAGGGAGTGATATTTAAGTATAAGTTACTTTCTCTGTATAAAACTAACACCAACTCACATCAGAGTATTTACTTATTCATTGTTGTATGTTGTAAGAGAACATTAAACGAAGAAACATCGAATACACACCCGAGTAGTATTCAAATCGCGTACTTAAGGTACTTCCTTCGTGACACGGTGTCGGTCACATCGCAGTCCGGTGCGGTTAGACATGGTGCGGTATGGTGCGGTATGGTGAGGTACCACAACGACGATAGGATTCTCGCAGTCATAGTGTTGTCCTCGTCTAACTTTGAGAGAGAGATAGAGAGAGAGAGAGAGAGAGAGAGAGAGAAACTGTTCTACGTGACGATTCAAATCGTCGTCAGAAAGAGACAAATCAAATACTATGGATAAACCCCCGTAAGACATTCCTATAACATGGTTTCAACACTCTAACGTGTTGAGTTAGAGAATTGTAGGGAAATTCCTCATAAGATCTATAGAATTTTTAGCAATAAATGAATATTTGGGAATGCAATTAATATTTTACATGGAAGAGTATGACTGCAACTGCATCAGGATTTGCATACTAAATTTTAGAAAATAATTCAATCAAATTTGACCATGCATTTCTATAATACGGTTTCAAACTCTAATGTGTTGAGTTAGAGAATTATAGGAAATATCTCCCATATAATTAATCGAATTTTTATTAACTTTTGTTTTTTTTTAGCAAGAAATGAAAATTTGCGAATGCAAGTATTATTTTAATTAATATTTTACATTGAATAGTATGACTGCAACTGCATCATGATTTGCATACTAAATTTTTAGAAAATAATTAAACCAAGTCTGACATACTATATTCCTCCCTCTTTTAATATGATTTCACTCAGGAGAAAATTTTCCGTACGATGTAAGAATTTTTACAAAGTTTTCATTTTAAAACGATTGAAAATATTATTATGAACATTTGTAAATATAAGTAGTCATCTCATTTTGATATTTTGCACACATACTCAATGCATTTTGTAACAAATTTCCATACAAAATTTCTATCACACGTAACACATATATTACATAACAATGTACCCCATTACATTTGTTTTAATTTTGAAAATTAAAAAAAATATTTTATTCAATATTCTGTATTCGTACACGATATATATTTGCTCAGATGTTTCTAGAAAATCTTTCAATTCATTTTATTCATTTGATAATAACAAACACATATATGAATGTATTTATTAGATATAAATTCGATGCATTGTAATAATACAATATTATGCAAATTGTCGATAACAAATAATGAACAAATAAAAAAAAAAAAAGAACATTTGTTATATATTAAACATTTGTACAGAGAATACGAACACACACACACACACACACAAATACGGGTTTATATTATAATACGTAACCAAACACTCTCAATATATTTGTACTTCGTTGAAATTTATCGATTATTCGAACTAACACACATTACTCTAATCTAATTAAATTAATTATAATACGAACTATAATACAATATCCTAATTTTGTACTAATACAACAAAAAAAAATACTGTCTTTCATCATATTAATTATTTAATTCATGAAAACAACAAAAAAAAAAACAAATTCATAAAACACAACATTTTAATAAAGAACCCAACAACATAAGAGTGTTATATATATATAAGATTATCTGAGATTTACCTGAATTATTTCATTATTTTTTTCTCTCTCTCTCTTTCTCTCTCTCTCATCCACCCCCACCCTTATTCTTTTATTTTTAAAAAAGGAAATGAAGAAAAAGAAAAGAAGTAAACGCTAACAATGTCTGGCTCGTTCTAAGAGAGGGGGAATAAAAAAGCAAACAAAAAATAATAAATTGTGTGTATGTGTGTGTGTGTGAGTAGCATGGAGGAGGGTTAAAGCTGCAAGTTACTGACGTAGCTTAAACAAGATCGATAAGGTTGGTGTTCAACCCTCGATAACGTCGAGGAACGATTAAACGTGGTAATGATGGAGAATTAGAGAGAGAGAGAGAGAAAGAGAAAGAAAAAGTGCAAAAGGGGGGTTTGAAGAGGAAGGAAGAAGAAACTTGTTGTTGGCGGATGGAAAAGGGCAAGGAAGGATTGTCTCACTCTCTCATTCTCTCTTTCTCTCTCTCTCTCTCTCTCTCTTGTTCAGTCTTTCTAACAGGAACGTAGAGAACTCCTCCATCGGCCCGTACTAATTCCGAATCTGCTCGTTGTTCCGGCCAACGCGCCGACAAAGCTTTGATGGTAAACCCCCGGTGTGTTTGCGACAAACGAAAAAGAAAGAAAAGAAGGAAAAAGAGGAAGGAAAATACTCGAGTAGTAAGAGAAGATAACACTACGTACATCTAACGAGAGTTACTATGATGAAGAAGAAGAAGATGATGAGAGGGAGGGGATGGAAAAAAGAGAGAGAGAGAGAGAGATATATTGTATTGCATATTATATGCATACATGTATATATGTTATAGTTAAAGTGTATATTTCAGTTATTTCGTGAAATAACTGGGAATTTTAGATAGTTCATATATACGAAAGAATTTTATTTATATAAAATTTATAAAAAATAAAAAAAATAAAATATATTAAAATAATAAGATATAAAATAATAATAAAATATAAAAAATTAAAATACATTAAAATTATTATTTTAATAATATATTTATATATTAATAATGTATATATATATTTATATAATATATATTATTTTATTTTATTTGTCAATGTGTTATTTGATAAAACAATTTTATATTATTTATTCGTAACGTTGGATTAGGAAAGAAAATGGGGAAGTAAAAGGAAGGAAAGGGGGATGGAAAGAGGTGGTAAAACTTGAATGTGATAGCTTTATTTTTTCTATTATATGTATATGTATATATGTATTGAGATAATTCGGGTCCGAGTCGTAGACAATAATATACTTGTATCGAACGTATCCAAAATAGTACTCGAGACACATATCAGGACGACGAGTTTGGTAATAGTAGTAGTATCGGATAGTAAAGGATCCGGTCAAGGGGGAAATATCCTACCGTACGATCGATCGAAGTGTTGGCAGGCTTCTTGACTACTTCCAAAAATAGGATATACCAATAGAAAATGGTTTTCTACCAATGAGATGCCATGCCTGCCATGCCACCACCTTCTCGATTACTCTGCCAACGAATTTATTCGAATTATTTTTTTCAAAGATTACGAATGAAAGAACAAAATAATAAAAAAAAAAAAAATTAAATAAATAAAATCAATTAAATGTATTTCCTTTTTATTTGTAATTCGCAATTTATTTTTTTCTCACATTATTTTTATTCAAAATAAATCAAATCAAATAGGTATTGCAATGGCATTGATCTTGTGAAAATAAAATCACGAGAAGGGGGTGGAAATATTACGTTAAAGGTGATTTTGGCCGATTTGTTTAATTTTTTTTTACAGATCGTTGAATTATTTCGTTTATTTTTATTGAAAAAAAAAAAAAATTCGAATAAACAAAGGTAATTCGTACGGAATTCCGATACGTTCGTTACGGAAGTTTCATATTGATTCATCTTTTTTATGGACTTTTCTTACTAATATATACACACTACGTTTTTTTTTTTTTTTTTCAACAAAATTCATAGTTTCAATCCTTTTTACAACATCGAGATAATAGCCATATATATAAATATATATATTTGATTTATATTCAATCATTTCTTTTACGTTTTGATATGTAACGTTATATGTATGTATATATATATTGTATTTCTTATAATATTGAAAGACTAACAATAAAACCTTACTATTAACTCTCTCTGCCGTTTTATATTACATTTTATATATTGCAACAATATTTATAAATTCTTATTGTAAATTTTCATTTAATATTATCACATTGATAAAAAATATAATTAAAAAATTCTTTATTATTTGTATTTATAGATTATTATAATATTGTTTTATTGTGCATTTATATATTATTACTAATAAATATATTATAATATATATTATAATAAAACTATATAATATAAATATAATAACACACACACACACACACTAAAAAATAATATCAATATAATAACTATAATAAATTTAATAATTACAGTTAGTATTAGTATATATATTGTTTTATTGTATTTATATATTATTACCATAAATTATTATAATGTACACCTCTTCTTATCAATGTTGGCAAGTATAATAAATTAAAAAGAAAAGAAGTGAAAAAAATGTAAAATTAAAAAAAAAGTGAAACCATCAAAAGTTGATAAGAATTTAATAGAAAATACCCTTGAGTACTGTAAACAACTAGTTACAAAACTAGAACACAAGAGAATGAGTGTGCGAGAAAGAGATAAAACGATACGTTGCAAAGTTCGAACAAGAATAAGAAGAAGAAGAGGAAGAAGAAGAAGAAGAAGAAGTCAAAGTCGTAAGGTCGGGAGGAAGGGGAGGAGGAAGGGGATAGGAGGTTAAGAGGGAAAAGAAACTCGAATCGCACGACTTAACATCCCAAAAATAGACGCATGCTTTCGATGGTTCCCCCTACATTGGTTTATTCGAAGACGGTTTCTAAAGCTCTCGGTCGATTGATCGGAAAACACGCAAGCAAGCTAGCAAGTTAGCCAACAAACATAAGTTAAAAGATGATGATGATGATGATGATGATGATGATTATGATAAGTCGAGTTGAGAAAATGCAATAATATAACTAAAGTGAGAAAAATGTTAGAAGGAAATTTTAGGTTTCTGGAGCACTTGGACACAATGTTTTAAAGGGTCGGCAACCTTCTTCCACTTTTTCTTCTTCTTCTTCTTCATCCTTTTTTTTTTTTTTTTATTTTTTTTTTCCTTTTTACGTCATATCCGTCGCTAAGTGAGAAAGACCTTCTTTTTACTCGGTAGTGGTCTTGATAAAAGTCGCTCGATATCTCGAACTATGACGACCAACAACCCAACCAACCAAAAGCTTATGTGTTTGAGAAGAAAAGAAAAAAGAAACAAGAAAAAGTAGATAAGATAATTTTCGACTTAACATTTATCAGAGATATTAATAACCTTTTGTTTTTTCTTTGGTTACTTTCCTTCCGTGATGGACGAGGTAAGAAGAAAAGTCAAAATCGATGATGATGATGATGATGACGATGATGGGACATCATTGTTTTATGAACCGTGAACGTTTAAGGGGTCATACAATTTTATCGAAGAACCTTTTCTTTTTAATAACTTTCAAGAAGTTAAACTTTATTACAAATTAAGTAGGGAAAAAATAAAAGAAATTTTATATTTTACCCAAGTAATTACGTGTGTTGGGTTTTAATATTATAATTATTTATATTTAATTATATATATATATATATATATA